>JAOEGT010069027.1:0-32251 GCA_025447795.1 Speoplatyrhinus poulsoni
GGGCGTGAGGCGCTGGGGATGTGGGTAGTCCCTCTCCGGCCGTGCTACCCCGGCGAGAACAGGGGAGCGTTACAGTAATGTATTACAGCTATTGTTATATATTTTTTTAATCTACAGGCTACATGTAACTATAGTTAATTATAATATGTAATCAGTTACTTCCCAACCCTGTATGTTTTATAATACCACACTGCATGCAAAACTGCCTCATTCATATTTGAACCACTACACTGCTGACTATTCATTTTGGTAATGAGCAGTGCTGCTGTCTGGCTCCTAGCATACAATAGGCCAGTGGTTCTCAACCTGGGGGTCGGGACCTCCTGGCGGGTCACGAGGCACAGAGGAGGGGGTCACAAGATGATTTTCAGAAATAAAATAACAATTGATTAAAAATGATTAAAATGACATTGTTCAGCCATAATTGTTAGTAGTAGTACAGTTATACATTACTTTGATGTATTCTGCTACTAGCCTGTATTAAAATACTATCAAAGAATAATATGGCTGTTATTCTTCTACCACCTCTGGGGATAGCGGGGGGTCGCGAGTCACTGTTTTATTGGGGGGTCGCGAGCTGAAAAGATGTAGTGGGCTATAAGACTAGCCTATATGCAGTAGGACTATATAGCACAGGGATTTCCTTATTCATCCATGTGATGCTAAGTTTATAATTATTTTATTATTGGTCTAAATTACCTTGTTCTGAGCCATTGCATTTTTATTATGCTACAGTAGGCCTATATGTTTTGCCTCTTGCCTGTGAATAACAAACTCGAAATACAAATATCTTAAGCATAGGCACCTTTTTTTTGATGAATATATTCATCAATAAATACTAATTGGGTGTACCTGTACCTACTGCATAGGTTGTTGATGTGTCACAGCTCCTTATAGGTCTATAGATTACACCAAAAAGGGAACATTTTCTTGTCCACTTATTCTGTTGCTGTGGTGGCTATCAACGAGCTATTACATTATCATAATTATTATTATACCTCAAACCAGTGGCCATGGCACTATCTCATCTATTATTATAAATATATGTATTTAATTAAACGAGCAAGAGCACAGACCCAACTGCAGAAGGAGACAATTATCCTATTTAACTAAGGATTAGGGTTAACATCAAAGTTAAAACCAACATACTAAAAAACGACCTACCCAAATAAATTACAACATTGTACATTATTATTTAACATATACACTTAAGGTCACAAATACAAGGAGGTTAATGAGACAAATTGTGAGATGTCATCATCTGTAAACATTTATTTCGATGTACATTCAAATAAACAATGTGTTTAGATTATTAAAGATATATGGTTACATTGCCATTAACGTCACAAATAATGAATACAAAAATGTCCCATTCTTATCAAGTAGCCGTAGTAGCACGCACGCACACGCACACACACACACACGCACACACACACAGAGAGACACGCACGCACAACTCCTCCATGTGTGGGACATCCAATGGGGAAATCTTGTCACTGTTTTCAGCGGAGGGATACAATAACGAATGTCATCGTGGTACTGAGGCTTTTGCAAAGCAAAAATGTCTGCCTAAGGGAAACTCGTAAGTGATTAGAGGATATTTTTTCAGGTGTCGATTCATAAACCACTGTTTTACACATTTTGAGCCGTAATACAGGATAACGAGGCTTCTACTGTCACACTCGATCACCCTAGTCGGAATTTTATTCGGATAAAGGTAACATATTAATGTGAGTTTGCCAAAAGATGTGGGACTGGTGAAAGAAGTTGGGAGTTAAGAAAGACATTACGGTACAGTCTGGAGCATGGAATTTTGGAAACATTGTGAGCAGAGGTGTATTTTTGTTTTCTCCCATGCATATAGTGCATGTATTGTGTTATCTTCTGCGCCAATATCTGTGACAAAGTGCCAAATCATTGTAGTTGCATTAAGATTTGTAATGGAGATACGTCCAATCAATTCGAATCAGTCATTTCAGCTTGTTCGACAGCTTTGGCTAGCTAACGTATAGTAGGCTAACGTTACAGAGGTGAGATGCGCAAGTTTAGGTCTAACCATAACAAATGTTTGAGATTAATTTTACAATCGTTCGTGGAAGGCGACACACAAGGTTTCTTATACCGTTCATTAAAGCAGACGTTGTTGCTGCAACAATACAATAAAGTGCTGCTGCAGATTTTGTCTAACGTGTGCCATCCATTCAGTCAGGCTTCTGCTTCTGAAGGGTTTACTTCACCGAACACTGGATTTTTGTACAATAACTTAAAATACAGTAAGGAAAACTAATAATATTATCGCCTAAATTAGGTTGTTATATGAAGGCATTGGTATAGCCCAATTTATACTAGATTATTCCACAACCAATTAGAAGTTGCAAGTTTACTGTGTGCGTCTTTATTGCAAAAATAAAAAAAAAGTTATACCAATGCACTCATGAAAGAAAATATATTTGTAACTCAATTGCACTTGTCTTAAGGTTTTTAGATCGCAAGGATGAATCCTCAGCAGCGGATTGCCGCTATTGGAACAGACAAGGAATTAAGTGACTTGCTGGATTTTAGTGCGGTAGGATGGCTGCTTAAATTATTAATTAATTTTTACGTTGTATAGCCACCGCATAGTTCTGATATTAAATAACCATATATGTATATGGCAATTTAAATCAGTTAAGATTAGGCTACCTTGTTTACAAAAATTTAAATATATATTAGACCTATGTCTGACAATAGGTAGGCTATTGTACATCACCTCATTACAGAAATAACTGTTCTACTATATACTTATATAGGCCTACTATACACATTTATTTTACAGATGTTCTCTCCACCTGTGAATGGTGGTAAAAACAGGCCTACCACTCTTGGAAGCAGCCAATTCAGTGCACCAGGTAGGGATTTATCCCAGAAACCTACTTCTGTAAACCTGTTATATGTAGCCCCTCATTATCCCTCATTGTGTGTCATATGTTCTTCAAAATGTAGCTGTACATTACCCCCCCTCCCCCCACTAGTTTCCCACCTCTGTGTGATGCTTGACTGCACATGACACATCTGTCAATTGCAACCATACAGTCTTTGCTTGAAACATGAAATCTCTGATTTGTGGAACAAAATGTTTAAGTGCACTGGATACATTTTGTTTGTAATAGACACGGTGTAATGTGGTGGTGGTGATTAGTTACATTTTTCAGATGTGAAGTGCTATGTATGTGTAAAGACGATTAGACAGCCAATTATATAAAAAAATCTTAGAGGTTGGCGGAGTTTCTCAGAGAGGCAAAAAAGCTAAATGTGGGAATATGACCAATATGACCAATATTAAACTATCACAATGAAAACTAACTTAAACTGCACTTAAACTGATTTGTTTTGTTCTTTGGTGTGTTGACTAAATATATAACTGTTATAACTGTTATGTATCATCACATTTCAAAATGTATCCAGTCAGACTTCTCTTCTATGCTGAATTACCGGTACGCATAATATGTTTTAGAAGACTCTTAGTGCACTTTTTACTATTTGTATTGCTGAATCCACAGGGATGAGTTAGGTTTGTTACATCAGGGAATAAATTGTACTTTTCCTAAAGCTGATTGGTCCATCCAAGGACAGATTTGTGTTGCCATGGCGAAGTACTCTTGTACTCTTGTAAAAGTGATCCCCTGCCATGACAGAGAAAGTCCAGGGCGACACACTAATTCAGAAGATGCTAGCTAACCAGGTACACACTTCCACGTGTGACACACATTGTCACATAGGGCCCAGAACCAGAAGACAGCTGCAACAAATACATTGAGATTAATTTTAGAATAGCAAACCCAGCTAACATAGTCAGACCTTGCCATGTATTCCGTACAAATGATGACATATACATACATTATAATACTGACATTAGTGATATGGCACTAGATAATAAAAAAATTTTTGTGTTTTTAAATACAACTTTGTGTGTGTGTGTGTGTGTGTGTGTGTGTGTGTGTGTGTGTGGGAGGGAGGGGTATGTTGTGTGTTAGCCTATTGTCCATGGTCATGGCAGTGTTGTTGGGACAAAATTTAGTTTTCTCAGTTATGTCTTTCAGAATTGTAGCCCAAGGTTTTATTATACTGGGTTTAAACTATTTGCTGTTCCTGAAAACATCCCATCAAAACACAAATATAGGTGCACGCCCATTGCTTATTTTGTGACAAATAAACAGCGCTCTAATGGCAGTATGCCAAGTGTCTCCACATTAACAGGGCTGTTTGCTTATCTTGCCATTAATCATATCATCAGCAAAAAATATATTTTCAAAACTATAATTAAATTAACATAAAGGAAGTTTGCCAATCATTAATAACTGTTTAACTAACTGAACATCAACCTTCACAGTTAGTATAAGAAACATACAACTCATGTTCAGAGCCGGTTGATCACCAACCCAATGGCTGGTAGGATAATGGGGATTGTGAGATACTGCTTTGGAAGACTGCTGAGCCTCTCATAACACTGTTTATTCATATGCCACCAAAGCAATGGGTTTTTGTCAGATGTAATACATGGATTTTCACTTTGATCACTCTCTAGAGTGCTGCAGTACTCCCCAAGCATATTGCTGATTGCCGAATGACACTGTGCAACTTTACATCCACTTCATTGTCTGTAAGATTTGTTTCTGTAGCGTAGCATCACAAAGTCTATTGTACACCTTTACTTCTACTTCAACTACTACTACTACTTATACTGCTTCAACGTCCTGGTTGTCTTGATTTTACACAACGTGAATTTGTGCTTTATTCTTTTTTCCCAGTCAATCATCACACCAAGTCATTAATTTAAAGGTAAAAATGTATCATTAATAAATAACCTTTTTTTTAATTGATTATTTAATTGCCGATTTTAAACTATTATTTTTTTAGGGGTGCTTGAGCACACATAAAATGCATTTCAGCATCCCTAAAAAAGTGTGATTATTTTCTGAAATACTTTTTAGCTAAAGTTTTAGACCTTAAAATTAGCTTTAGCTAACCTGTCTAGTCTGTTAGACGAAATAAACAAATAGGTGTAGAATTCAGGGTGAATGCTTTAAGGGGATAGCAGGCGATGAATAGGCTACTCACCGGTTTTTGTGTTTGGCGCTGAAAGGTTTCCTGGGTGAGATCCCCTAGACCTCAAGTTCAACCCTTTATACCTACCAATTCTACCACCAAGACCTACCAATTTATACAGACAGAAACACATTTAAAAATCTGTATTTGTGTGTGTGTGTGTTTCAAACATTAATATAGCAGCAAACTACTACTTTTTCTATGTTAAAAATATAGTGGGATAACTGATTCCTGAGCAGTGAATGACATCACAGTCTCTCAATTTGTGTAATCTGAGTTCTTTGTTTTCATCGATGGCCTGGTTGTGCCTGCATGGGCCGGCATGAGCTCCTGTTCAGAGTAAAATGGAGCAATGCACTACAAGCTATACCAGTACTGACTGTACAGGAGAATGTTTGTTTATCTTAACTTGTAGCATATCTGTTATGCTTTAATGCTTATTGCTTTTAATAAAATAAATAAGACTGCTTGTACAGTACAGTTCTACAAGCGTTAGTTTGTGCTGTTATAGTCTAGTAAACATCAACATGGCTCAGCTGTGAGGAGGAGGGCGGGAGGAGAGACACTGACGGACACGAGACGACATAAACAAAACTCATACCGGCAACTTAAGATCCAAGCGAAAGGTCAGGACTGTTTACAGGCTTGTGCAAATGAATAACTCTACATAGCATAGATTTTGTCAGACCAACATACCGGTACTTAAAATTTGAAACGGTACGGTATTGTACTCACCTAGACTCGTGTATCTAGCCACCACTTAATCCACAATTCGATAACGGTCCAAAACAATCCTGTTACACTGGCAAATGTCCAATCCAGTAAAATATTTAGTCCAAAATGCATTATTAGATAAATAAGTTCTGTCTGCACCAACTGCTGTTGCAGTAATTTCATATTAGCGGGGCTTGTTGGGACATGAAAATAACCGCTGCAGTCTGAGATTGACAATTGAACTGAACGAATACGAGCTCCGCTAAATAATTAATAGCCAATGGCAGGCTGTGTTGAAGCTACACTGTCGATTAGTGTGTAGGCTTTTTTTTTTTTTACCGAGAAAATACTGATACTCATGCAAAAAGCTAAACATAGTATACAAATCCCAAAATGAAGACTCGCCTTCACATCAAACGAATACCCGAATAGTCGAATATTCTGGTCCAGCCCTACATGTTAGTGTGAGTGGCTCATGAAGAGTTTTTCTTTTGGTACTTAGTGTGACATCTAGTGGCGGACAAAATCGTACATAGTTCCTTTTAAAGAACTACAGTTCTGCTTTCAAGCGGAGTTGTACTACATTGTTTTGAATTTGAATTGTGAGCATGCAGTTGATTAAACCAGCACATGATTTGATGACATCTAACATTCTGTACTTGTTAATCTTTGTCTCATCTGTCAATAAGACTTTCTGAACTCTACACAGGTGTTTAATGTGCTTTTTAGGAAACAATAACTTTATAGCTTATGAGTTGGTTGCATCTTGTGGTGAACCTTCTATCTAAGGTGTGCAGGTATAGTCTTCACTTTATGGTAGAGTGCTCTTTATCTGTTCTTGTAAAGGAGGGTTTCTTAGAAAATGTAGTATTCTACAATTAAAGAATGTAGTAAAATAATGATTTGTTCATGATTTGTTCATCCACAATAGCAGCCTTCCATAGTCTGCCAGGTTATTTGCTATTGCCATTTTGATAGACAGCAGCAGATTATTAAGGGAACTAGTTTCAAGACTTAAGTGGAGGCACACGGTACAGTACAAGTTGATCTAAGGTGTGGCGAGTACTTTTTTGCAAATTTCTGGGCATTTGTAAAAAACGGGTGCTTCTTAAAACACTTACCTTAAATCATGCAATTGGTGATATATTTTATAATAACCTGCAGTTGAACCTATGTTGTTTTCATTGTAATTTGAATAACCAATGATCTAAAATGTAGTTAAAGGGGTTGTTTAGTGTGTTGTGATTAGCCTACCGGCCTATCAATATTCACCGTGGAAGATCCTCTTCTGGTCTTGCTAAAGAATTGTTTTTTCCACACATGCAAATTGCACTGCTTGGAACAAGCCTTCCCAGCTATACAGTTAGCTGTTGTGTGACAGCAGCTGAGCCCAGATCATTTGTAAACCTTTTCGTTTTAAAGATATACTAGATTTTGTGCTTAACTTTCTATCCCTGTAATTGGTTTTGGAACCCATACAATTCCAATAAATCGGATCTTGTTTATTTGAAAGTGGAATTGACCACCTGTTATTTCATTTTACTGAGACAGAATGATATTCCATTCCATGGAACAATCAATATCTTTTGAAATGTTTAAAAATGTTCATAGTTTATCCCCTACCCCAATGTAATTATGTTTTCTTCACTTTGGCTGTTGCTACAAAACAATATTGTCTCCATCACAATCTAGGCATGGTGTCTTTTTACTGACTAGGTTGTTTTAAATCAGATTCTGTATGTCAAATATTACATTTGTCATCATTTGCCAGATGTTTGGATTTTTCAATTTGTTCAGATTTTTTACTTGGAGGTTTTGTTTAATTTGAAAATGATTTCTCAGTTTTATCAAGTTTCAGTGCTCAGCTGTTCAGGTGGAGCTTGGTAATATATCAATGCCAAATTATGAAGTTATAGTTGCTGTCTCTACTTTGTTTAACTGCTAGTGTAGAGGTGTTTGTGTGTGTGTGTGTGTGTGTGTGTGTGTGTGTGTGTGAAAATAACGTGCCAGTTTTCTTTAAATTGCTTTAATAGTGACTTCTCTGGTTTTCTCTCTGCCAAGAGAATGACAGCATCTCATAGTAGTCATCTAGAGAGAATATTTGGTATTAATGTATTAATATATTTTCTACTAGTATTTATGACAAAGGTAAAGACAACCAGGTGTATTTCACAAACACACCCACACACAGTAATATTTACTGAATCAAGCCTCTCGTTTTTTGGCAGGTATGGATGAGCGTACCAGCCAGGCTTCCTGGGTCACAGGTGGCCCGTCGAGTCCGTCTTACGAGTCTTCCCGGGTAAGCGGCCCGAACACATAGTGTTTGTGTTGTGGCTCGTATTATGTTGAATATTTATGCATTTTAAACATAAATGCATTTTTTGGGGAGATCTTTTGCCAAAAGCAAACTACAGGATTGTTCCACATACTTTGGCTCATGCAGCCAGCTTTAAAACTAGAGGTAGTTGAGACCGACATGTCTCCCGTATAGTCTAGTCAGTGTATATTCAGGCAATCCGTAAGGATGACAAGAGACAGAGAGAGAGCGTGAAACAACTCATTTTGGTATGGTATCCTATCATTCTTTGAGCCAAACTACCAAAAGCTGGGAATGTCCTGAACTGCAGGTACTGTGTGTGTGTATGTGTGCGTACGCTGCATCCCTTCTCGTAAATGTAAACACCAAGCAAAACAAATGTTCAAAAAAGAAAGCTTTATAAGATCATATTGTTAAATACGCTTTGACTTTGGTTTAGGTTTATTGTGCTCTGTTCTGATCCTGATGCTGATACCAGTGATTGAATAATGACCATGTCATAAGGGTCACCTGTCACTCAAACTTATTCATCTCCTTTAAATCCATTCTTCAGAGACTGATTTTATAAACACAGATCCTCTCAAATGTGTTTGTAAATAATCAGTGTTTTCCAAAGATGGTAGATTTTTAATAATATAATGTATTTTTAGAATATGATCTACAATGATATTGATATTGATATTTTTATATAGTAAAAGGAGACAGCGCACACACTAATAATTTACTCATTTTTCTGCAGGGATCCAATATAATTGAAGTATTAAATGTAATGTATTTTTAATAAAATATTGATGATGGCATTATGTATACTGTATGTTTTGTACCATATATTCTTTGCATGGGACTATATCTCTATTTTTGTATGAAAGTGTGAACCTCATTTTTTTTTCTTGCATGTTGGTTGTTCTAGGTGCCCTATATGAATTCCATTTATGTCAATCTCCTGTCACTTACTATCAGAACTCAGTTAAATGTCAGATATTCTCAGGCGGTGTTACCTTGTATATTTATCTGTGCCCTTCCCGAATGAACATCTACAGTCTATGGTAACATCGGCAGCCTGATTTGAATTATAAGATGGAGACGGTTAAGATATCTTTGCTCTAGGTGCATAAATTAGTGTTTCTGACATTGCAAGTCACAGCATAAAGCAGGCAGACAGCTGTTTGCATCTTCTTAACACTCACATAAACCTGCACATGCAGTTTTAGGCACTATATACTGTATGCATATTGTAGTGAGGAAAATAATCCCAAGCCTTAGGTGGAAAACAGTACTTACAATCAAATGCATTCTTAGATTGACAGGGTGCTGGGATAATGTTTCAAAAGTAGTGAGTGGTGAGAAGAGTGCCAACAAAGAAAGAAGCCAGTACCTTTATTGCTGCTGATGGTGCAGTTCAGAGATGTATGCATTATATTGTGATTGGCCCAAAACATGTGTTTCCAACATCTAGCCTTAGCTACATTTGCATTACAAATATGTGCATGGTCAATTACAATTCTTAGATCAAATTGGAATGAGTTTAATTGTTTTTACATGAGTAGTTATGCCAGCATCCCACCCTGCTCCTGTAAGAATCGTTGACCAGCATCTGTAATACTAATATACTTCCCTGTAATTTGCATTACATAATAGTGTCTGCTAAAGTAAATGTAACTGTATTGGTGTCGGTTCTACAATTAACTGTTAAATAATAACGCTTAACATTCACTATGAAATTAGTTTATTAATACTAAATCTTTCTTATCAAGGCCACGAGGTCCATCTCCATCACAGAGTCACACACATGAATATGCTTTATATTACATTTAAAGTATAGTCAGCGATTGTAAGCTACACTCTTTGTATATTCAGTGAATATGTCCTCACAGCCTGCTAGCTGCATGTTATGCGTGTGTGCTGACAACAGGATAAGGGATACAAACAATATCCTAGCCTTCGCAATGTGTTTCCAGTGTGTAGGGTGGAGCTTCTGAGCGAGCACCCTATGACATTGAATGGAGTGCTGTTTCTGTTTTGATTTTGATTTCAAATATCATACGGTGCCTTAAAGGTGGAATAAGCGATTATAACTTTGTCACATGTGATTAGTTACTGTATCATTTTTAGCAATACAATAGGTTTAAAAATGGCATACTATATTATTTTAAATATTGTATTAATTAATCACTAAGTACCTGTCTACTATAGATATCCCAGAAGAAATCCTCAATACTACTCAACAGCATTCTGTCTTGAGATAGCGGGCTCATGGTCTAGTGAATGTGCTTGTTTGAGCTGGTGAGATACGAGTGTGTGATCAGTGGACTGTGAATAGTCCCAAACCCCACTGTGCTGACCTTGGCTCCCGGCCAACCGTTGCATTCTGCTGCAAGCCGGCAAGCTGACAGTCAGAGCTGTGGCCACCGCCGCTGCAGGACAACCCCCACTTCCCCAGTGCCCTGCCCCAGCTCAATACCCGTCCCCGCATGCATCCATCACGGCCATATTATCACTCCCCAAGCTGCCACGCGCTGCAGCGTGTTCACCTGTGGTGTATAATGTCGAAGACATGACTTTAAGACACCGGCGGGTGATAGGGGCCAAGCCATGAGCTGCTGCCTGCATTCTAAAGTGGTGATCTGACAGCTATTTAGCCAACAGTGGTAACTGAGCCCCACGGTTGTAGTGCGTTAGTGTCTTGGATAGATTTAGGCCAGCGGTGTTGGGAAATGATCAGGGATCTCTTTTTGTTGGCCTATTGCCTTTACAGTAGAATGCATATGTTTGTTTAATGGTCAGTTTGTGGACCCCTTAAGGAAACTATCAAATAAGGCCTATTGGCATGTTATGTTCTTGTTAGCAAGCAACATTTTCCTTGTTAATTTGTGAGATAGATTATTTCTGTGGCTTATTACAGTAACTTGTGTGGTTTGCTGCTAGCTTGCTAGGGCCTCTACTAGGGCTGTTTTTATTGAGTCTGTTCATGGTGTGATTTAACAGAGTGTGGGAGCTGGCAGGGGCACAATAGGGAGTCTCTCAGGATTCCCTTGACACAGCACAACGCTCCACTGCCTTTGAAATTACTCCATCACCATCCACTCTCAAAAAAAGATTGGTAATATTATTTCCCCTTTTTTTTTATACATAAAAAAAAAAGAGTTATGTACAGTATGTTTAATGCAAAGGGTATGACTTGGTGAAAATGGCTATGGAAATCCTAGCCCACTGCTACTCAGTTCCTCTGCTGGGAGTTAATGTAGTTTGGGCATATGCATTTGACAAGAGCACAGGAACATTTTCACAGGGCCAGGGATTAGCACTGCAACAGAGTATCTTTTATTGCGAAGAACCCTGAGTTTTCAAAAACCATACTGTGACCGATATTTAGACCTAAGCCCCTGAAGCTGATGACTGTCATGAAAAGGCACTGTTAAGCTGCAGGAGCAAAATGCAATCTTTTAAAGCTGCAGGTACTTTAGAGTGATGTTGGATTTTATTTATACATTTCTTCCTCTCAATAAGATAAACCCTTATTTTAAATATTAATTATACAGTATATGGAATATAATGTACGTAAACCCTTATAATGTTTGATTAATCCACATTGAAATGGAATTGTGATTTACAAAATGAATATAGTTATAGTTAACGTTATGGGTTATGATTACCTAATAGCTACTGTATCTTTATATTTAAATGGTAGTTTGTAAGATCTAGTGTGATTATAAGATTTCATACGTATTTCAAACCTTCTAAGGGGAATTGAATATACTGTATATGTACATATACAAGCCTTTTTGCCTCATATGATCATGAAATTCCTTCTCGCAAGTATTTTGAGGTGAGGATGTGTCAGATGAACTGACATACAGTATCCACATGCCTCATTCATGTGTGTTGGTACATGGACTAGTGTCCAATAACTGCATTCAATCCAACCGTTAAACATAGCTGTATTGTCATACTTTGGCCTAGCAATCATTACACTACAGATATGGTCATTTCACTAGAAATGCTTCCATTTTCTTCCATGACCTGAGCAACTGGACTGAGATTATTTTCAGCAGCATAGTATGTCTTGACATCCCATCGGTTACCATTGGAGCTGTAACATAGATCTATGGACCTGTAGCATCATTTAGGCGGGGGTGGGGTTTGTATAGTGGTTTGGGTGCTTGATTTCCAGATGGAATTCACCCGGAGTTGGCCTACCTTTAAGCATCCTTTATCCAAGATGCCTAAGCCCACTATCTGCACCTTGTAATATTTGTAATTGTACCCATAAGTCGCTTTGTATAAAAGTGTCTGGTAAATGGTGGTAAAATGGGGGACATTTTCTCAGAGATCATTATTTAGTAACCTAATTGTAATTTACCTTATATTTGTTATACGATATTGCCTGGCATCAATTCGATTTTGCCTGTTTGTTGCAGACCATTAATGAATTGCAGCAGCATATTAATGTTAAAGGAAATTGTCATTCCATAATTTTCCAATAGTTTACAGTATACTTGCTAATTAGGGTGTATATTAGTGAGGTAGCCTAATAAAGTCCTTTATACTGTGATCTCTCCCCCAGGGTTTTGCAGACAACCCTCATTACAGCGATAACTTGAGTGACAGTCGATTAGTGTCCCAAGAAGGATTGTCCCCAACACCGTTCATGAACTCCAACATAATGGGTAAGTAGATGGATCACCTCACCCTTCACACGTCCTGTGGGTGTGTGAAAACACATTTAGCCCTACAGGGTCATCATGGCAGATTGTGCATCTAGAAGTGTCTGTACTATATTCAAAGCCCCTGTATACGTTTCCCATCTCCTGCTCTTTCTCCCTGGATCTCCATCTTGTTTGTGAATATTCCATATTGTACCTCCTGCGGGGATAATATTGGAGCTGACCCTCCACCTGGGCAGAAGTCACACCATCAGTATATGTTTCCATCTTAAAATGTTGCCATCATTAAAGGCTCTGTTCTGACAGTGCACCAGTAGAAGCAAGAGTTTCTTTGGTATTATAATACAAAATGCACTCTATGATACCCACTTTATCCAACATATGCTGTTTAGTTTTCGCTGTGATTGATTAAGACCTTTTTTTCTTTTCTTCTTTTTTTTTTGTACTTAGATTAAGATGTTTTTTTGTTGGCCAATGTTTCATTACCGCCTGTGCTGTACCGTTTGATAATATTAATGCTGTTCTTTATTTTCTAGGCTGCAGTAATTAATTTGAGTTCAGTGTGCCGTTTCCTGGTCCGCAGTAGTCTGTAATGACTTAAGTTGAAAACAAATACAAATAATGATCACTGAGAAAATGCCCCCCATTATACCACCATATGATAGATGTATGATAAGTACACCCCATTATAACAATTAACAGGTATATATTATCCAACCCTTTGGCCTGGTGTCATTGTAATGCATAACCACATGACAGTTTTATGGGGAACTGCTCGTTGTACAATGCCTCTAGGGACTGTGTGATTAGTTTATAAAATGGGCGCCCGTGAAAAGAAAATGTTATCTTTATAGTAATAGATCACTGTTTTAGAACAGCAGGCTTTTTCTTCGTTTTTTCCTGTAATTATTTCTATAAGGAGAAAGAATATGGATATTATCTGCTACAATGATGTCTAAGAGAATTAGGCGGTATGAGTTTATGGTTATGTTGCATGTGCTTATCTGTAGCTGGGAATGAGAGATGAGCCCGGACTATCAAATTGTATTTCTATATTAATATCTGTGATTTATGTTATTTTCTGCATTTCGATTAAACAATGACTGAATGATTATTCTATAACAATGAACAAAATTTAAGGAAAAAAGTGTGATGCAATAGAGTTCGATATATGTTGTAGAATCTCAGATGTTTGAATGTCTTTTGTGACTGTTTTCAAAGTAGTGCCAGAAAACATTTTCTTCAGTGGTGGATACAGCCAGTATATACCATATACTGTACTGTATAAACTGCTGAGATAGCTTCTTCAAATCCATAGAGTCTAGCTTGTTTGGTAAACGTAGTTTCTGAACTGCTGAGTGGACTTTTCCATTAATATGTTGTTGTGATTTTACTTTATGTTAAAGGGACTCTAAAGGCCAGATGTGTGTCAGATAACAGGCTGATTTGATACTCATGTTGAAGGTAGACAATCCTACTGTGTGCTTCAGTTTTTATTGCATTTGCTAATGACACGCACGCACGCCCGCACACACACACACACACACGCACACACACACACACACACACACATACACACACACACACACACACACACACACGCTCACACACACACAATGGCAGAAGTAATCCGAACAAGATGAAAACACAGGTCAAGTAGATGTGCTGAGAGGATTTGCCCGCTTGTGCTCTCTAACTTTGTTCTAATCGCCGAAACAATGTTTTGTGTGGCGGTAGATTATTTACGCTCCTGTAAACTCTAGGTTTGATGGTTCCTCATAGACTAGTGTACTCTATTTCATGATCACTAAACACATTTGTTTTCTTCTTTTGAGAGTCAGCAGTTCCATGATTCCATTGCATTAACGGCGCCACAATTGGTTATTGGCCAGTGACTTGCTGATTCCACGATCAGCTGCAGGTTTAGTACATTCAACAATAAAATTAAACGGCACAGCATGTGCTTTCTACAGACTGGCCAAGAAACTATTTACGTTGAACTTCCTAACTTGAGTACATCTGCCCCCAGAGTGAGTAAATGCCCAGTCAGTGGAAGATAGTTATTTAACATATTTCAAAAATCTCCATGTTTTTACAGAGTCACCACACCTGGTTTTTTATGATATGTCAGGGGCTTGTTACAGACTGTGTCATTTGAGTGCATGTCTTGTGTAGGCCGGTTCAGGCTTTATTAGTGCTAAGTGCACATAAGTGTACACTGCTGCGTTCCTCTATGAAAATTGCTTGGGTGTATGTAATGCAGTTAAACATTTGAGACTTTAAGCCTGATGATAGCTTAAACCATTTAATTTAATACAATGTTTTATTTTGATCAAGTAAAGGAGGATATAACTCCTTAACTTATCAAGTAAAGGAGTTATATCTACGATCTATTATAGCTAATTAGCACAAATTACAATAAATAGCAATAGATTTTGATTAATGGGAAATATCAATTAATTTGAGCCTATTGATTTCCTATTAATTTCCTGTGATAAATTGTATCAATGAAATATTTTCTGTCTTGAACCCGCTCCAGATGGCTCAAGAACTCTTCAGTTATCTCATGGCTTATCTCAAGGCAGCAAGGAGTTCATCTAAACGTGGTTAAAGAAATCATCATCTACAGTAGGTTGACTAGAGGCTGAAGAAAATTATACACTTTGTTTTCCTGCAGAACTGATTTAGGGAAACACATTTTATTCTAAGTTAGAAAATTATTGTAAGGAAGCTGAAATTGATTATACTGTAGATCTATTTGCAGACACAGCTAAACCTGACATTATAGCTGAAGCTCACACCAAGCAAGCTCATTGTGGACCCAGAGGCATATTTACTATATTACTACTTTACTATATACTGTAGTACTTCATGTTCTAATTTTTCTGACTTTGTTAATAAGTGTGTCCCTAATAACCTGCTCTACTGTTTTTGTTTCAGTTAGTGCTTTTTTTATATATACAAATGTGTTTGTCGTTATAACCCAATTCAAAAGCAGCCAGTTCCACCTACTATGTATTTTTAAGGGGAAAATTGCATATTAACTGATATCAGTCAGTTTTCTGGAAAATCGACTTTGCAAATTAAAATGAGTCTGACACATTGTCGCTATGTCACTGTATTCGGCCCTTGGAAAAACAGGAAAATAATTACAATTGGTTTATTTCTAGCTTCAAAATCTGCATGGTGGTCACTTGATACAGGGCTTTCAGGGCTAGCAGATAACTGAATTACCGCTTCTGAACTCTGGTGATTATTTATATACTGTGTAAAAAATTGTGGGAATGCACATCGCTAGCTTTCATAGAGGAATCATGCTATATCTATATAACAGATAAAAGCAGTTCATTTCAGCTCAGTTACTGTGTTGGACTGTCTCTGAGCTTGATTGAATAACAGATGGCCTCCAATGGGTAGTGTAATATATTAAAATCAAAAAGCATGACTAGTGTTTTTTTTTTTAACGCCGCATTTAATCATATCCTTTGTGGATGTGACTTCAACGCTGCTTCCTTTAGTGATGTGAAATGGTGGAACAAAGTAGAACGTTGCTTCGTCCCTTGTGATATCATCTTATTCATGTCCCATGAGTAAAGTATGTGTGTGTGCTGAAAACAGATAGCTGAGTAGATGGCAGCTCTAGGCCGCTTAGGGATGACACCGTCGTCTCTGGAGACTGGTGCTCGTGTCAGACCAGACCGTGGATCATTTGCACCATTTCTCCTCTTGTGTTGAATCTCCGACCCCCCTGAGTACTCCCATCCTCTTACTGGAAACACACCATCCACAGCGCTGTGCTGGCCTTGCAGTGAGGGCCGACAGGTGGCTGCCACATTGTTTAAATGGACCACTAACGTTTCTCCCCCCATGTGCATCCTTCTGAGTGAACCTGTTGCATGCATTGTAACAGAGTGAGCCGTTAGGAAGGTTTGTTTCCATTGTGGCATATCCTGCGCTCTGGAAGTGTGTTGGCAAACAACCTGAAGGAATTTACAACTATGTGTGGATGTTATACCTTTGGAATGTTGGGTCAAAGTAAATAGCTCTCCTATCCGTAGGAAAAAAATATGTTTTCTCATGTCACACTCAAACTTGTGTGTCCAAAAACAATTTGGAAAGATATCTTCGACAGGATTAGATGTGAAAATGTGTGGATCATCCACTTTGTTCTATCCAGGCAATGGGAAAGACAATAAACCACTTTGGTTTACTAAACCAACTTATTAAAAGCTTTCCATTGGAATCAAGCACAGTAGTGTGATATTGTGCATTATAACATATTTGTTGATATGTCACTTGTCTTCATATTATTGTAGTCTGTTTTTGGGCAGTGCGCAAGTTGTGACAAAGATTGTTCACTACATAGCTTGTTTGTGGTTTTGTTTGACTGTCACCTATATACAGCGGGTAAAATAATTATTGAACACATCACCATTTTTTCTCAATAAACATACATTATTTCTAAAGTTGCTAACAACCCAAGTAATCCATACATAAAAAACTAACAAGTTCTAGGGATTTTGTCTCAAAATAGGCCTTTGGGGGGTGAGACTTTTGAAAGAGGAGTGAAAATAATTATCTAAGGAATTGTCCAAGGGTCAAGGACCACTTGTGGAGAGCTTCAGGAATTGGCAGGTAAAATTGTTTCAAAGAAACAATAAGTAATGCACTCAACTGCCATGGCTTGTATGCATGCTCAAGACATTCTTGATAAAACTCTGCTGCCATCTACCAGGATGATGACGATGAAACGAGGGTGGACATTTCAGCAAGACAATGATCCCAAACACACAGCCAAGGAAACTCAATTTGTTGCAGAGAAAAAAAATAATGCTGCTAGAATGGCCCAGCTAATAACCTGACTTGCATCCAATTAAAAATCTATTGAAAGAGTTCATAGAAGAGGCCCATGGAACCTTCAAGATATGATGACTGTTTGTGTGGAAAATGGGCCAAAGTCACACCTGAGCAATGTATGCGACTAGTTTCTCCATACGGGAGGCATCTTAAAGCTGTTATTATCAACAAACCTTTGTACAAAGTATGAAATACATTTCAGTAAGCGTTTTCAATACTTTTGATTTCACATTATTAGACAACTTAATTTCAGAACATTTATATTTTTTGTATGTATGGATTACTTGGGTTGTTACCAACATCTGGTGAAATGTCATGTCAATGGCACCTTTAGTAATATGTTTACTGAGAAAACTGGTGACGTGATCAATAATTATTTTTATATTTACCCACTGTATGTAGGTGACAGGAACAACAAGGTGTAATTCACCAACAAACAAGACTGACTGTAGTCTACTTCTATTCATTAGACTATAGTTTTAGCCAACAAGGTTCTACGAGACTCGCTTCTTTATTTCTAGAGCTGCCAGACTTGGTAACAAACGTGCAGTGCCTCTCAGCCCGACTCACAGACATCATAAGGAATGGTTGGATGTAATTACCTGCTTCCTACGTGAAGCTTAGATGAGGGATTGTGCAGAGTGATTTCAAGCGCAGTGAGCAATTAGCACAAGAGGATGAGCAATAAAAGAGGTAGCTGCTATTTAGCACTTTCATCATTATGCGCTGTGATCTCGCGTGTGCATGTACTGTATACCGTTGACACACAATTTACATTTTATCTTTGTGGGCAATCCATTCACTTATACTGTTATATAAAAAAAATGTATTCGGTTATACTGTAAATGGCTTGACAGTTTATAATTTTGAGCACCAATTTCTGTTTGTAAGGCAGCGTGTTCCTCTTCAAAGCGACAAAGAATACATGATTATATCCCATTGTCCTTCTCATATTGGATGCATAGGTAACACAGGCACTGTATTTGTGGCTGAGGTTGTTTGCTGAGTTGTCATTTCATACTCAGGTTTCTCTGGTGTGCCTCACACACTGCAAGCCCAAGCACAGCTTAGGATACTCATGCAAACTAATCAGCTTATCAGTTCCATTGACACAAACAGACACATCCGTTCTCCGTCCTGTCTACATGTGCATTTCTTACTGTTTAGTAGCCTCCAGAATAGACCTGAACAAGTGCCTTTATGATTTTTCCCTCAACATTACAAATCCCTAAGTGAATTATTCAATTGCAGACCAACAATATCAGAGGGGCCTGCACTAAAAACTGTACATATTATGTTCAGATTTGTATTCATATATTACAGTTACATCTTATAGTATAATGGCATACCACATCAGAATGGAGTACTGGTACTGGTATTAATGGGTAAAGGTGCATCTAAACATGCTCAGTACCAATGAATAGTATGTTATTTCTATTCTCTGACAGGCACACTGTTATGCACAAAGCAATTTACTAATTGTAGAAATAGCCTGATTTTGTGGGATTGATTATCGCGTCCGTCGTTGGCACTTGATTGCGAATCCCTGCTGATCATGTGATTCAGCGTGAATAAGAATTGCGTGAATGACAAACATAGCTAATTAGTTGTCACTATGACAATGCATCTTGCTGTTTGGAATTCCATTCACAGCTGTGGGGATGTAATACATTAAATTCCAGCAGAACAATATCTTAAGACAGACAAGCTGGCTGTCAAGAGAGCAGCTAGCGCAAGCCCACCTCGCCCAGCGCCTTGAAGCTAACGGCAGTATAAAGCAGATGTTGAGGAGTCAGGTCCTCTTACCTTCAAAGGAATTGTCAGACTTGTGCATCTCTAGAGTCAACCAACTGGATGCTGGCATATGTCTGAACTGAATATCATTTGTCATACTGTATACGGGCTGTTCTTATAGGTAGTCCTCTCTGGAGATGCTCTACACATTGTAGTTTTGCACATTACTCTGCATATTTGTTTTAACATGCTTTGAGCTTGCTATTTAAACTTGCACTATGACGTACTGTACTTGGTTGCCCATGTGCAGCTAACCTTTGTTGATCACATTAATCACGCACATTCAGTTGATTAAACGCTAGCTGTGAAAAGTGCGTTATCAAGGTAGCTAATGCTGGCAAGAGGAAAATATATGCCTATCACGTGTTTAGATCAGCGTCTTAATTCTAACCTGCAGTTTGTGTATTTGTTATGATGCTTATCAGTGAAAGGATTGGAAATGTTGCATATTTGTTTAACTGACAACTGGAATAATGTCTGGCGTGCTGATGATATTTGCTAAGTAATTGTAATTATGTGCACCATCTTTCAAGATACTGATGACGGGGCCACAGTAGCACCTGTACTATACTGTGTACTGTATGATTCAGTCCTTTGCACTGCTGATGCATCAATCTTTCAGTGCTTGTGCGCTGCAGTCTTTCCTCCCTTTATAGTTTTGCACATGTAGTTGTTCCTCAAGTGCCAGGTCCCACATGACAGCGGCATCCCCGGCATGTTATTCCTGGTGCAGGTGTCACGTGCTAATACCCAGTCCCACCAGAGGCAGACCCTCTCCAGACCCAGGCTGTGCTTGTGGCCAGGTGCTGCTCAGGTGTGCTGCTTTCCACTGCAGCGCGGGTCACAGGTGCTGCCAGAACTGCTCCCACGCCATTCACACACACACACACACGGGCACACCCTCATCAGTTAGAACACGATATGACATGAAATAACGTTAATGGATTCTTTAGCCGACGCCTCTTGATCAGAGCTGGTGAGGCGCTTATCTGTGTGTCGAAGGGCGGAGGGAGAGAGAAGAGGAGGAGGAGATGCAGGCGCGGCAGCCATGTGGGTGTCATTATGCAGAGCTGCAGGGTGCGCTTATCTGTTGCTGTGCTCAGCGGAGCGTGAGGAGCTAAAGACAAGCCCCCCCCACACACACACACACACACACACACACACACACACACACACACACGACCGAGCTCGTGATTATCATCTACTTAAGGGCTGTTGTTGCGCATCAGCTGTTATTCACTTCACCCACAATAAGCCTGAGAAAGGTAAGGCCAGCCGGGTCACGTGGACAGTGTTGTTTTCCAGGGAGGAGTCTTGTTGCTATGTAAACTCAAAATGAAAACACCTCTCCCTTCAATGCCATGCTTCCTCAGAAACTCTACCCCATTGTACGGCAATGAATGAATGAATTACTAGGGGCAGGATGGTCTACTAGTGGTCTGGTTGTTGGGCTCCCAGCTGGAAAGTTGTGTGTTCAAACCCCGGTGTTGACTTACCTGTAAGCATCCTTGAGCAAGATGCCTAACCCCCTTTCCCCCACCAACTGCTCCTGGTGGTTGGTCGCACCTTGCATGGCAGTAATCACAATCGGTGTGTATAGGTGAATGTGAGGCAAAGTGCTATATAAATGAAGTCCATTTACCAGAATGAATGAGAGATATGAATGTGTTTTTTTTTTTAACTCTAGTGTTTCATGATGCATACTGTATGGCTGCTTATATATTTTATGTTTTAAATGGTACATTAGGCACGTTATAAACCCTTCTATCATTTTTCTTTCATGGCAGGTTTTGCGTTTTAGCCTTCCACTCTGAGGGAATATCAGACAAAGAGATTGTTATTGCCCAGGAGATAATGCTCTGTCAAATACCACCTGTCTCTTGCAGTAACAGACAGGTCAAGTTATCCCAGTCGTTAAGCTGCCCGCCCAATCATCAGAGCCCTCAGCTCTCAGCCAATCAGCATGCTCTGTATTATGTTAGTTTTTCCAGTCTATAGACCCGTTTACTGCCGACGTCACGCCAACTTCACCAACATATGCGCTTGCAGAAGGCCCATTAAACCCCATATAAAATAAATAAATGATCTATTTTGCAATTATCCTTATCATTCAACATTATGTCTACTATGTGCACTAGATTATCATTTATCCTCTCCTTTCTTACCAGTTTAAATATCTTTAAAGCGGGAACACAACCTATAAAATGTACTTTTCCTGTTTTGGTCAATTTTCGACGTACACGTCACATCCTTGTCACCTTTGTCTGCTAACAGTCTACTTTGATGACCATCATGAGGCCATCATTGGCAAGTCCACTATAGTCCACTATTCAATTGACCACCCCCCTTGGTTACTGTTGCTATAGGCGTGCCCTGTAAAAGTAAGCTATTTGCATCTGGCATGTAGGCTAGTGGTGTTTGATAACAATTACAGTGTAGATATATTCCAAAGGAATTAATGGCACATTTCTCAAATAATAGTTCTGAAATATCAGAGAGAAGTAGAATTGCAAAATGCTTTTGAGAGCTACAGTATCTTATGCACAACATACTGTAATTCCATCGATCTTGACAATTCACGTGAGGGACTACAGGAACAGCAATGTCCTTACATAACAGGGTAAGTCAATAGCCTACATTGTTTTATTTAAAGATAATGTTTAGTTATGACTTCTTATAGTTTTCATTATCTTGGCTTGCTTTAGAGATCTGGATCTCATGATCACACAACAGGAAACTTGTACAATAACTGTACAGTAAAGTTAGTTTCCATCTTGGATCATCAGATACTATCTCTTTGATGTTCTTGTGTGTTTATGTTGGTATCTCCTCTTGATTTTTTGGGCTTCAGAAAAGCGAAAAAAAAAAAACTTTGATGATGTAAAACTATGTATAACCTAAAACGTGCACCATTTCCCCTAAAAGCTTGACAATTCCCCTGCGCATAACATAAGATTGTACATTGACCGTTCTTGGAAGTGGAATATTTCAGAGCGGGTTGCTTATTTTTTAATAGGGAGATATATAATGGCATGTGTTGTTGACCAGTGATCATGTTGACATGTTGACCAGTGTAGTAGTCTAGTCTATGTCATAACCATGTGTAACAATGTCAAGACAATTGTGCTGCAACCATAAATTATGTAAATCTTACTCTGCTATACTTAAAGGATGCTATCTACAATACTGTATGGTATTGCACAGGGGAGCAGGGTTCAAGTCCTGTGTGGGACATATTTCCCTCTGGCGTCATAATTGATTTTTCCCATTATTATGTTTTAAGTATTACCAAAATACCTACAAAATATATCCTGCGCCACTGGAAACATGCCCAAAAGCTGCTGTGTGATATGATGCACTACTAGCAAGGTAGGAACCCAGAATTAACTTCAGACAAAATCAGTTAGAGAAACTCAATAGTAAATGCAGAGACAAAAACCAGGCCCACTGGAGGGAAACACGGCGTCAACAATATGCTAAATTACGTTACCTAGCTAAAGACATTTGAGTTTTCATCATGTCAGAGAATTGTTTTAGCACGCTAATGTAGGCTATGTCATAATTTTTGTAAACTTTAAATGGGTCAATATGTTGGCCTATGTGATTGTTAAAGATTGTACGGCAATTTAACAACCGGCACTGTAGTACTGTTACTGCCTTACTCGGTGGCACCATCTTTAGACCATTGTGTAGTCATATACTGTATTATGACCAAGATGACAGCTGAAAAGACCCCCAAGCAGGCAGCAGAACTTCCCAGCCAAATAAAACTACACTCCCCTGAGGAGCATTTAGGACGCTCATTTGCTCATACTTTGACCTCTGGTTAATTTTTTAACTATTGGACAGCTCTGATCCATTTGGAATTGCTAAAATTATTTTGGTCGCCTCATCTAGCTCTACCAGCATTTAGAGTCTAAATGCTGGTAGAGCTAGATGAGGCGATCATCAAAATCAAGCGTGTCTCACTAAAACGTCATCTCACTAACACGCGCTCATTGGGCCGCCAGCAGGGTGGCTGTGCGATCACTTATGTGGATGATGAGTGAAAGATGGAGGCAGAGGTGGGAAGGTAAAAAAACAAACAGCAAAACAGTCTGAAATACATTTGATATTTTCCCCCCAATTTATGTTATGGCGTCAATGTTCCTGACAACGCTGAACTTTTGGGGAAGAAGACCTTGAAGCTCAGATGGAGCCTTCTGCCGGATTTGTCTGCTAGCCCCCACTTCCGACCCTGTCTCCTGTAACTGCCTGCCACTATGACTTCCTGTCTCCCTTGCGCTCCTCCCCCCTCCACCAACACACAAACACACACACACCAGGTACTGTTATTATCCCAGTTGGTTGTGCTTGGCAAAGGAGCTCATCCTGGCCCCTGTGTTGAATATACACAGTAATAGCAAAAACGCTTTTCCACCCTTCCGGCCACTCAAAGCGCTGTGCAGTATTGCCTCACATTCACCCATTCACACACACACACACACGTTAATATACTGATCGTGACGTCGGCCACCTGACCCTTAGAGTGAAGGGTCTTGCTCAAGGACACCTCGACACTTGTGAGGAGGAGTTGGCGAGGTATGAACCAGCGACTTCTGGATCAAATGTGGCCCTGTTCTAGGCTGTGTACGGCCCAGGTGTTGTCCTCCTCCTGTTACGAATGACAGCACCATGCCCCCCTTGCCCTTCACACACACACACACAATGAGACATGCGTTGCTCAGCTGTGGTCCGTGCACGGCCCCTGTTTCCTGGGCAACAAGTTGAAGGGGTCTTTGCCGGTGGGTGGTGTTGGGTGTCCACGCACGCTGTTCTATCAGGAGCCAGCCAACTGAACCGCGGCCTAATCCCCCCCCCCCACCGATATAGACGCTCTGCCAATTTTCCAATTACACCCTGATCCCGACCGTTTAACTAGACCGGCAAGCCTCCATGACCCCCCACCCCCCCCCACCCCCCGCCGTCGCGTTTTTCGACACAGAGGGCAGTGATGGCGCGCTAGCGTCGGGGCGCAACATCAGCGCTAGCATTACATGCTAACAAACAAACCAACATTGGCATGTAAAGCCCACAGAGACACAGAGGACGAGAGGCTGTATGTAGTGTGACCCGGGAAAGCCCCCGGATTAGCCGACAAAACATGCCCTCGCAGTCAATTTTGACTGACAGGTTAATGAAATCACAGGGTTGGTGAACTCCACCGAGCTCTGTTCTCTCAAACGACAGTGGAACAGGGCTCAACAAAAGATCGGCCAATTATCTGTTGGTAAATCCTTTGCTGTGAGGAAGAGGGGGAAAAGAAAAAGTAACGTGACATCTCAAGCGAACTGATTGGTATTATTGTGGGCGACACAAGCCAGTAAATTTGTCCGCGCGAAATGTAATAACTTTATTTCTTACGGAGCCGCCCGAAATCTGACACTCTGTAGAAAGGTGGCATCCATTTTTAGATTTAGAATGTTCCGGTTCAGTAGTTGGGCAGTTAACTGCCCCAACAAGTGCCCCCCCCCCCCCCAACAGAAACCACCGGGAGCTGTATAGAGCTGCGTATTGGGAGTTGTGACTGCGCAGCTTTTCCACGTGAGGAGAAGACAGATAATGGGGCTCCTAACACTGGATTTATAATTCCCATCTTCTATAAACAGGGGCCAATATACTGTAGATGGAGACAGGCTATTAGAGGCGCTGGCCCCCCCTCAGATCGGAAACAATTCTGCTGATGACAGTGTCATCTGTTTGTTTTGTTTTGTGTGTGTGTGTGTGTGTGTGTGTGTGTGTGTGTGTGTGCGTGTGCGCGCAAACCCAGTAATGTTCTATATGACCTTGCTAAATAAAGCCCAAACATAGGTCAACCTAGCATCTCTCTTAGTCCGTTGCCGAAGCACCCAGGCTTGACGTACACATTTGCTCGGTGCATTTCACTCCCTAATGGGCGGCCGGTCCATATAACCCGCGGACCGGAATGTCAGGTAATTTACTTGCTGTAATGGCCGAACTGAAATGAATGGGTAATCCTCGAGCTTGAATCTGATGGTGGAGGTCTTCAGAATCATCTGAAGCGAGTACACCACACCACAACACACACACACACACACCCACCCACCCAAATGTAGTCATTACTGTACATAGACACATAGAAGATGTGTACACACATACACAGAATATGTTTCAGTGCACCCTTGAGCATGCTTGGCTCATTCCACTTCTTGACAATAAAAGCCAATGACTCATAGCCAAGGTGTACATTCTGGTTTTAGGCGCTCACAGGGGATCAAGATTAAAAAACAAAACAAAAAAAAGTTGTTTATTTTATCTATTGTATGCTTTTTTACACATTGCTTGCCAAATTGGGCCTGGGCATAATGTTCTTTACAACCACGCAAGAAGGCTGATAACTCAAAGTCATAGCGCCACGTTGATATTTGCGTCTCTGTTGCCTCTGTTACTCGTTTCACTGTTCCCAACATTTGTTTTTCTTAGAAGATTACATCACCAGTTCCTGTCCCAGTTTGTCTGTCATCCCCATCGGTTTCGCTAGTTGTCAGTTGTCCATGTATCATTAAAGCTCCTTTATTGTTCTTAGTTTGCCTACGCATCATGCAATTTGGTCCAGTCCTACTAAAACCCACATTAAAATAATCCTATACGGTACAATAATCCCATACAGTCACTTCTAGAGAACGACTATCTTCTATACCCTCTACTATATGGTAAGCACCTAGGTTGCCAACTCTCAAGCATATGGCATGTGTCACTCTCTTTTACGTTCTGTCTCATGCTTGCATGACACAACACAATGCTATCAATTTCAATGCACGAGCTGTTTTGGCCAGTGTGTCAATATCACTGATTCTCACTATAAGTCAACCTTGAAAGTTAGCAACCTTACGGTAAGCACACATTATCTCGTATATTCTTCCAGAACATTCTGTGGAGCATCGACAGTTGACACCCTACACCCCACCCAACCCCTCTGGATCCATTTAGTTAAATACCTCCACTTGGTTATGTTATGGTCACACGCACCAGCGCGGCTGCTATTAGCGTTAGCGTGGAGGGGAGAGGAACGTTTGCACACGCTCACGGGTCACCGGGGGCAACACAACACGCGCGCATCATCTCTGCCCTCGCATCTGCACCACCCAGCTACCGCGGCCGCACGTACACACAATGCGATGAAATGCTAATGGATGCTAATGAAATGGCTAATTGTGGATTCTGCGTATCCATGCGGAACCTGCCTCCCGGAGCCTCACGGTTTAGTTTGTGCGCACATTATGAGGGATTGGGGTAGGTTTGCAGGGTAGCCAGGGAAAACTCATTATTATTAATGAGGAAAGTGCAACCCGATTGGCCCATGAATGCCTAAACGTTTCACGTGATATTATGTGGCACCTCGTAGAGGACTCCCCCTTTTTTTATACTAACCTTAACCGGATATGTCCATTATTATACTGTATCTAATCTTAACTGCCTACATTTTATTATATCTAACCTTAACTGCCTTCCTAAATTTAAATAGTTTGTAACAATGATGGAAGCAATGACCAACTGACCAATCAGCCACCCTGCAAAAAGAAATTCAGCGGACAAGTGGTAGCTGTGTGTGTGTGTGTGTGTGTGTGTGTGTGGTAGGTAGCAGCAGTGGGGACTATGTCAAATTGACTGATCCCAAGCCCCGCCCCTTTCACCTGTCCAACCTACAGTAGTTACTGTAACTAGGTTACAGTAAACAGGAAAACAGACAGTTGAAGGAGTTATTAGAGGACAGGACAAAATTGGGGTGTCTTAAGATCGAACAATTATAATCCTTGTATCATAATAATGTTAAGTATAAACATTTTATTAATAGTAATAATGATAATATTGAAAATATATTTTTTTATGAGAAAAGAGGATTACTACGTGGGTGGCAAAGTTCCGGGTTACGTTGTGCGCCATGGCTAAAGGTGCTTTGCTTTGTGCTCGTCACAGTGTTCAAACTGGAACCATGCGATCTGTGGAGCGAAGGCTGGCCGCCACAGATTCATTTAATTCATTTATTTCATTATTATTTATTTATTTTTAAACTAGAAACCGATAGTCTGCTAGTCAACATCACAGCACCCTCTCCTTCCCCCTCAAGGCACGAACAGCTAGCAAGGGCTGGGGAAGGTGTGTGTGTGTGTGTGGGGGGGTAGGCTGTCTTTCTCTCTGGGCCCTGTGTGTGTGTGTGTGTTCTTGTTTGCGTGTGCATGTGTGTGTATTTTGCGTGTGTGTGTGTGTGTGTGTGTGTGTGTGTGCGTGAGAGAGAGAGTGAGCCAACAGCGGTTGCAGGCAGTGATTAGCGTGCTGGAGATTCCAACCTTCTAGTACAGCCATCTTGTTGTAGCTCCTACAGCCATCTTGTTGTAGTTGGTACAGCAATCTTGTTGTAGTTGGTACAGCCATCTTGTTGTAGCTGGTACAGCCATCTTGTTGTAGCTCCTACAGCCATCTTGTTGTAGTTGGTACAGCCATCTTGTTGTAGTTGGTACAGCCTTCTTGTTGTAACTGGTACAGCCATCTTGTTGTAGCTCCTACAGCCATCTTGTTGTAGTTGGTACAGCCATCTTGTTGTAGCTGGTACAGCCATCTTGTTGTAGCTCCTACAGCCATCTTGTTGTAGTTGGTACAACCATCTTGTTGTAGCTGTACCAAGGACAGAGCTAGCTTGCATTAGGGAGTGCAATGTAATTCTCTACTGTATCACTCAGTTATACAATATATTTACATGCGTGGCCATTTGTTTTGGTCTGGGATGCTGCCGCTCTAGTGCGACATCTAGGGGCAGACAAGATCATACAGTACATAGTGAATTCATGACTCATCAAATCTTCCTTTGCTGTAGATATTTCTGTGAGCCTCCATTATTAATTACAACTTTAAGGCTGGCGAGTATTCTTCATACAGCGATGTAGATCTTTTTTGGAGTACGGGGCGTGCATTTAAAGAGGTCATTAACCGTCACAAATTGTTACGCTTGCATAATCATCGTTGGCGCGGAGCAAAAATGCCTCCATATTCTCCCATAGAGTTCCATTCAGAATTCTTTGCAGTAAGTGGCATGTCTCCTCTATAAAGCCTCTGGGTCTGCTTCCATTGTTTAGCAGTCCACCTGCTGACAGACATGGTTTATTCACCGCTGGACGTTACTGCTCCCTTCCCTTACACCGAATCCAATCAGCAGAATGTAGTCCACTTAACACACTTCAGGGTTTTTGTTGGAGAGTTTAATAAGAATATGATTTAAGGAGTAATTTGCACCATTGAAAATGAGCATTCATTCATTCATTCATTCATTCATTTCCACTGTTCTCGTAGCACTAATTACACATATTACCGTGCCATTTGCTTTTAGAAAAGGGGTCTGAGGTCTCCCCCACCCCCCACCGTTGCTAACGACTCGCTCGGTAATGAAGAAAGTTGTTTTATTTCAGTACACACCCACAGCCCGCAGCCTTCACCGTTTCCCTTTGGTGATAAATGACTGATGGACTGAAGCTGAAGTGTACAAGAGAGGAGAGGAGGGCATAGGTTTGATACCTCTATTCCCCTCTGTCCTCTGAAACTCATCCTACCCCTTCACCTACCCCACACACATTATGGTATGTAGCTGCATTGTTTCCCTGGCAACACAATGCAAAACACATTGCACCGCATTGTGTTAGCGTGTCTGAACGCAGCCTTGATTAATCAGGGAGGAACACAATGACTTCTTCCTCGCCACACCACTCCCCTGTGATAACCGGGACATTTTGCTTTTATGCTTTTTCGCCTATGCTGAGCATTTATTTCTGGGAAGACACGTTTGTCTAAATTAAACGTAAATAGCTCTGCTTTAATCTTGTTCACGTTGTAATGTTTAGATGTGTGGTTCATTTGTGCCGAGACATTTGTAAATGGGGCACCACAAACGCCTAAAATAACAACTGCATGCTCTATTTTCCCAAACAAGTAGTTAACAAATCAAAGTGACGTGGTTTATTGCCGAGCGAGCTACATAAAGATTGTTTAATACTCTGAAACTCTAAACAATTGATCGGAGCTATTGCTGATTGCTGTTGAGAATCAAAGCATCACTGAAAGCAAAACAATCTTCCTAATTAGTGCTGTTGTGTCGAGATATTCATTCTACGTACAGACTAAATCAGATATTTGTATCAGGGATACATACATGCGTAAATGTACCCACATCCCCAAAATTCAACAATGTGGGCAACACCGTGGGCCAAGTCAAGCCTCGTTGTCCAGGGCAGCTCGCGTGGCACGAGAACCCGCCGCAGCGCAGCTCTCCTCGCACGCGGTGGGAGCCGCTGCTTGCTCCCTGCCAAAGCTGAGGGGGGTGGGGGGTGCGAGGTGTTTGCAGCAGGTTAACCTCACTGTGTGCTGGATTTGCCAGATGGGTGTTGGAGCCGAAGCATGACTAGACAGGCGGATGGTGGGATATTCACCTCTTGTTCCTACTGCAGCTGCAGCCGTAGATAAAATATGCCAACAGAGAGAGAGGCTTTGTGGGGCGGCCGCACTGTATGTTCTTTTTTTATTTATTTCTAAAAGGAGAGCCGCAGTTTGGTGACCTGACGCGCCAGATGGTTTGTCACACCCAACCGTCTGGGAAGCCGTCCGTTTAAACTTGTTCAAGGGATAAAACCCCTTGAGATGCGTCACCTCGTTTTTAAACGGTTCTGAAAACACTGTTTGGAACAGAGCAGGCACTACATCAAAAACGTATCGGCAGCTGATTGGATGAACTGATGTGATTGTCTGTAAACGCCACACCTAAAGAACACCCCTCTAGCTGCCAGCAGGTAGCTGATTGGTGAGAACCACGGTGGTCCTGACTCAAGGACAACCTATTCAAGCCTGTCCAGACTGATACTTACATCAAAGTAAAATTGGAGCTTGCACGATTAGGATGTTAACATTAACACCTTTTTTTAAAATATGAAATACGTTTAGTTGTGCTCCTCATGAGGTTAGACGACTATTAGGCTATACCCCTGCTAAAATATCCACCATAAACCAGCATGAATTCTATGCCGGTCCAGGCTGGTTCATACTGGTTAGTTCTGGTATTGTGCCGGTCCAGGCTGGTTTATACTGGTTAGTGCTGGTATTGTGCTGGTCCAGGCTGGTTCATACTGGTTAGTGCTGGGGTAGTGCTGGTCTAGCTGGTAGACCAGCACATTAGCAACCAGCATGGGATGCCAGGGTACCAGCAAACCAGCATTCCATGCTGGTTCCAGCATGCAAAACATACCTTATGCTGGTGACCAGGAATGCTGGATTTTTTAGCAGGGTAGACACCCGGTGCATTCTCTTAAATACATTCCCTACAACATTCACTACTTATGTAAACTTAGATGTAATGTGTTGAGAAAATGCCTGGAATGCTTTAAAAATATATCCCAGAAATATTGCTAAGATTATTATATATTATACAAGATATATTATACATTATGCTAGGGTGTATATATTGAGCTGGAATAATCACATTCTTACATCCGGTGTGTTTTCTTTATATCCACTTCAACTCAAACCCTGCAAGGAAATGTAGGCTATTGCATTATCCTGTATTCTCCATTGTCTAATTCTCACATCTGTTCCCTCATAACCAAACTGTCTTTGAGTCAATGTGATTCTGTAGCATGTGTGAAGAAAAAGGGGACATATGGTAGCTAGCTCATGGGTTAGCAAGCTCCAGGTTTAGCTAGCTCCCTGGTTAGCCACTGTACCTCCTGTCTTGTCTCAATCTGTGTTTCCCTGTGTTTTCTGACTTTGTGTGTTACTTGCCTCATGTTGATTGTCTATTGGTTTCTTCCTTCCTGTCCGAGTTCTTGTTCTTGTATGAAATCATGAAACCTGCCTTTGCGTTTTCGTGCGTTTCGGTCCATCCTGCTTGCTCAACATAACAGTGAGCCCCTGGGTTAGCTAGCAATTGGGTTAGCTTTCACCAGGTTTAGCTATCCCCTGGTTTAGTTAGCCCCTTGGTTAGCTAGACTTTGGGTTAGCTTGCACCAGGTTTAGCTAGGCCCTGGGTTAGCTAGTGTCCAGTTTAGCTGCCAAAGCCACTCGAGACATCTCCCGCTTCAGATGGTATGCTCTAGAACAGGTTTGAGTATCATCTTGAGATCCTGGCTCAGCCACGAGAGGGACTAGCTCCTGTGTAAACCTCATGAATATGCAAAGCCCCCTGAACTCCGCTGTGTGTGTTGCGATTGTCCCACACTGACGACAGGAGGGACAAACGCTGATTTGACGGCTGATGTCACCTTCTACGTACGCATTTCCTCTGTAGGTCCTGAAGCCACATTGTTTATCATTTTAATATTAAAGCATGTGGATGCAGCATTTGATTGTTGAGCGTTTGTGCGAAGCGTACAAAATAAACATGGTGGAAAGGGAGGGGGGTTGGGGGGTGGGGGTTCTAGTGGCAGCTGGTTTTCTGCTCGAAGCCTCCTCAGAAGAAAACCGTGACAGAGGAGGGGGATAGCTTAGCGCCAGCGTGGGCACGCCGCTGGCAGGACAATACACGGGGGCACAAGCGGCACCAGCCGGGCCCTCTGTTCCGTGGCCAATGTGAAGTGGGCAGCTTCACAACACACAGCTCACCGCAGATTTACAGCTGTATCTCTGTGTGTGTGTGTGTGTGTGTGTGTGTGTGTGTGTGTGTGTGTGTGTGAGTGAGTGAAGGAAAAAGAGAGAGCTTGGCCTATTGTCGAAATCACACAGGCCCAAGATCATTCAGGCAATAAATTCTGACAGTACAATTTGAGGTTGTTGAATAATCATT
>JAOEGT010069028.1:0-16439 GCA_025447795.1 Speoplatyrhinus poulsoni
ATGTTTGATGTTTAATCATATTTATATTATTATATTAAAAGAAATGTGCAGTGGTCTATTTCCAGAGATATAATTTATTCAAGATTGGTTAAATTATCTTACCTAATTAAAACATTAAAGATGTTTTAGAGATTTTGGCCCCAAGTGGTTATAAATAACCGCATCACTTTGCTCTCGTAATGAGATACCTAACAAGTAAACAAAATCCCTATATCTGCTTCAAATAAACAACTTAGATTTTTTTAAAGTATACTTTTTATTTGAAGCGTTGAATGAACGCCAACTGATCAACCGAACATCGATCGATTGAGTGTGAGATAGGAAAACTGGCAAAACGTTGACACGTAATAACACTGCAATGGAACCAAGCTCAGAGGGGTTCGTTTCCGGGGGGAAGCTCCTCTCACTCGCACACACCTGAGGACACCTACCGGAAGACGTAGTTGTGTCCGTCAATCTCCGAGCCCTTGCTAGAGTTCTTCAGTATCCCGCCGTTTCCAACCACAGCACAGCGGATGCACCTGGACCCCCGGCGTTCCCAGCCGTCAAACATCTTACAGTTAACCGACGAATTGAGGACAGACAGAGCTTCTGTCCAAGCTGTCAAATAATACAAACAACAAACAACAACTCAAACAACTCTCCCTTCAATGCCATAGGGTGCTCCCTCAGAAGCTCTGCCCCCCACTCATTAGACAAGCATTGCCATAGCTGGGAGTTTGTTTGCATTCCCATTTACAGAGCCAGGACTGTGTCTTTTCGACACGCACACCAAAAGGGTAGGGAGTGGATCATGAGGAGAGAAGGTGTATTAGCTTACACTCGCTGACCCCACCTTTAAGTCAACTGCCAAATAACATGTCTGACACAACTATCTTCTGACACTTAACTTCTCATACCTTCAGCAAGTTAAAGATATATCTGCAGGTCCTTTGCTGCTATTCCTTAATTGTCCACCTCTTTTACCAACTGCTACATGCTACATCTTTGCAGCGTGCGCATGTAATAAGTTAACAGTGTCACATATTTCAAATATTGTACCAATAAATTTTGTTCTATGAGGGGAAATGTAAATACACGCCAGTTAACAAAATGTTGCTTTGGATGGGAAATAGCAGTATGCTTGTACCAGGGGTGGATGTTATAAAAAAATGCAATTAAAACTAAATACCGGTAAGTAAATCAAATTCACAGTAGAGCTAGAGAGGAAATCTGTGCATCACTCGGCAATGTAACGCAATGAAGAGGATTTTCCCATCCATTTTAGCATTTGTCTAGCATGGAAAATGTCTTAATACACACACAATCATTCCTCTTATCAAATGTAAAAAGGAATGTGTAACCACTGAAAGCATGATTACATAAAATTGACTTGTCAATCATTGTAACACACAACAGGCCCTCAAGCTGCCCTTTGAAAAGCCCACACCCAAAACCGCCCGCTGATTAATATCTTCTGAAGTAGGACGAGCAAAAATGTTGGTCAGGAGGAGGCACAGGCAGAAGATGTGTGTTGGCGAAATCTTCCCAGTAACGGCAATTAAAACAACAGAGACAAACAACATTGCGTACTCTTAGAGTCGACGTCTTGCCAGCCGTATGTGCCCGAGTAGTGCTTCAAGCGATCGTACTGTTCTGGAGTGGCGTGCTTAGCGCATTGGAAGACCAGAATGTTCGTCAGGAAACCATCCCCAAACTCTCCTTTTTTCATTCTGCCTCTCACACTCTCCGAGCAGTTCTGGAAGACAAAGAAAAATATGTGTGTGACTAATAATAATAATAATAATAATAATAATAATGTAAAGTATGTGTGTGAATTAGCCTAATGTGGGACATATTTTGCATTCCAGACTTTGGAAAAATTAAGCCAGTGGTAAATTAAATCCACACCCAGTACTCTCAGAGAGAGAACAAAACACACACACACACACACACACACACGCAAGATATTAGTTCCACCTGATGGTCAACAGCACCTCCTACATACTGTATACTCTCAGTGGAAGCAATTATTTACTAATTACGCTGTTAGCAAAGAGCAGTGTAAGAACTAGCTCAGCAGAAAGGCTGGCCCAAGAAATAAAAACAAGCAACGGTCACTATATTCTTCCCATTAGCAGACGTGTGTAATTTACGCCACCAGTGGTTCTCTGGAGAGATTTCCACTGTCCACAGAGGAGTCCAGAGGAGTTGTGGAACACGTGTTAGCGCTGTTGACTACAGGACAGGTCAAACTGAGATGTGCCGCAATGTCTGTTCATTTTTGGCAGCAGGTTTCCTTATAGCGTACACATATATACACTCAAGATACGTGCTAACGTATCTCTGTAGGTCCTCCACCGTTGACCCAGATCTCCTTTCCCACCTCCTCCGCCGATGCTATGCTTGTGCTAGGCTTGTGCCCTCACATCTAGGAGCTAGCCTAATGGTAGCGCTGCGCAGTAAGTTATGTAGGTCTCACTCTCTGACACCTCAAGGATGCTCTGGCGACTCACGGTAGAGCCCAATGGGTTTTAACACGTCACAGTGAGTGTCCGTGTTCAGAAGGGTTCGTGTCCCGATTAACAACAACAAAAAAACAATACAGAAAATACAGTAAACCCTCAGAGACAGACTCCTTCACATTGCGAACCATCCCCATAATGTATAAAATGAATAGGCCCACTCCTTTCTTCTGTGCTATGAACACATGGCAAAAATAAACGGAACAAGTGGGCCAACGCCTTTAAGTGCCTGGAAATGCAAGCAAATGCTAAGCTTTAACTTAGGTTTTATAATTACACCGACTAGGAATCCAGAAATATCTTTCAGCTGTTTCATTTAAAATCATTTTTGTTTAAATGTTTCCTCCTTTACATGTGCTGGCCTGAAGTCAGGCAGAGCCATCGTGGAAATCTGCCGACATCAGCATACGTCAAAGAAATAAGTATACCAAATAACAACAATAATAAAATAATAATAATAATAATAATAATAAAAAAACAACAAGTTAAACAAATTCTGCTTTAAAGCCATCAAGTCCTGTGTGGCTAAGCACATTAGATAAACTAAAGCTTGGTGCCGTGTAGTACTAGACACCACTTTTATTTTCCTAGAGCCTTTTGTAAGTGCCTCATCGGCAACAATGTGGCCTGTATTCACTCCCGTAGCCAGCTGAGATCATCTTACCTGCTACACCGGGGCAAGATAAGACACTCACCGTCATCCCTTTGGGTAACAGTGAGAACAAACACCTTGGCTTGCCATTACAGCCATGCAATAACATCGAGTTACCACTACAATTAATATTACAATAACAATAACAGTAACATTGAGTTACCACTATCATTAATATTACAATAACAATAACAGAAACATTGAGTTACCACTATCATTAATATTGCAATAACAATAACAGAAACATTGAGTTACAACTATCATTAATAATAAGTTAACAATAACAGTAACATTGAGTTACCACTATCATTATTACAATAACAATAACAGAAACATTGAGTTACCACTATCATTAATATTAAGTTAAGACTAACATTATTATTTAACACCCACTAACTTGTTGTAGCGGGAAGTCGCCACTTAGGTCGTAAGTATCTCCGATGAAGTCTGTAACTGTGGCAACAGGTTTGGCCTGGCGAGTCGGCGGGGGCACATCATTGGCTGCGGTCGTGGCGCCCGCCGCCACCTCAGACTCCGCCGTTACCTTGGCGATGCCTCCCGACGGGCGGGGCTTTTCGCTGGCCCCGACAGCTCTCTCTGCAGCGCTGGTGGTGGCCTGAGCCGGCTCGGGGGTTCTGGGCAGCAAAATGTCAGCTGACCTGATGGAGGATAACATGAAGACAACATAAATGGACCATCAGGCAATTTATCAGACGCTTTGATCCAAAATGACAGAAATAAGTAATTAGAAGAACAAATAAACTCCTGCATTACACTATACTGTAGTCACACAGCTTATTGTTACTCATACTGTATTTTGTTGGGTAAAAACCTTGTATTGGAAAGGCGTTCTACTTACCTTACCTACCCTTATTTTTTGTTTTCAATTTTGCAAACAAACTAATTGTTTAACAGGGTTCTCATAGCTGGCATTGCAAAACATGTTCAGCCCTGGTCAGTATAAACCTGTTAATCTTTGAACTGCAACAATTGGGATTTACCTCAATTGGTATGACTCAAGAATGGGCAAATGCCACTGTTGGTTTATTTTATTTTTATTATTAAAACTTTCAAACTCTACTGTGTATGAATTTATGGCATTCGAGATGACATTTTATTTTTTTATGCCAACACTGTTATGCAGCAAAGCAGAACTCAGAATATTTGACCACTGTCAATGATTTTATGAGAACACATGATGCAGGGGCAATAAAAAGGAAAACAAACCAAACCATAAACACCATGTGAACACTGCAATGACATTACAGTGTTTACCTTTCATGGCCCTGGGTTTAATGAGTTTACAGTGCAGCGCGCACTGACATAAAAAGGTCACCATTGCTCAGGTACTGATTGTAGGTCAGTGTCTGCAGTACTTGACTGCAGGGCAAGCAAGTCTCATGAAACCTGGCAAGTATACACAAATGTACCTGAAGCTTGTTAATGTCCAACAGAAACACAACTGAAAAGAGGCCTCTCTGAAGAGAGGTCCTGAAAGTGTCGTAGTCTATGAGTGGTGATAACAGGGCAATATTTATAAACTTCACAAAGCACTACAAAAATATAATAATCTCCTTAAATAAATGACTATTTAGTAAATAGTTAAGCTCTCCCTCCCCCTTCCATGAGGGACCCCATGTAGAATACCATCTGCGCCTAACTGGAAAGTTTCACACCATGCCCTTGGGAGCTTGCTCCACACTGATGAAAAACAAATACCAGTACCATACTTGATGCTAATTGTCAGTCCTGTAGAAATCAACCCTTCAGTGACCCTTTCATCTTGCCAATAATGTAATTATATATAGTATTATTCATTCATATTTTCCTTTAATTAGATCACTTGTCAGGATAGCAGAGGCTGCAACCTTTAAGTCAAGTGGATAATTCCTTCAAGCCCAGACATCATTTGAATACCTGGTAAACAGTCAGCCAGTAACAGCTAAAGGTGCTTTTATTGTCACGTACAGTTAGTAAAATATGTTCTCTGTATTTAACCCATTCCTCAAGGGAGCAGTGGGCAGCCGCTGTGCAGCGCCCGGGGACCAACTCCAGATAGAGGTCAGTGTTTCTGGTCAATGACACTGACTGGAGAGAGTGAACCTGACATGTTTTTTTGGATGTGTGGGAAACTGGAGCACCCGGAGGAAACCCATGCAGAGCAGGGGAGAACATGCAAACTCCACACAGAAAGGCAGGGACGACCGGTGTTCAAACCCGGGACTTTCTTGCTGTGAGGCCAGGCCACAGTGCTATCCACTGGGCCACCGTGCTGACACGATGACGTAGTTAAACTTTTGCCTGGTGTAACCAGACACAAAATTCCCTTTGTGAATTGGGTCTCTGGACACGCTCCAATGGTGAGTCGTGGTATTTTAATGAGTGTAGATTGAATTTAGCCACCCTCACTGATTGCTGATTGGTCCACCATCATATGCAAATGCTAAAATGAACGTGTTTACCAGACTATAGTCTAAAAGAAACTGATCTTAAAGCAAAATGTTTGGCGTAATAGCAGATGTAACCATTTAGCATATGAAGCAGGCCCAGACCGTTCTCAACTTGATGCTTCTGGAACTGACGCTGGGGCATAGCTCGTCATAACAACATTTCACAGGAGAAAGAGTGTGTGGAGACCATCTCTACAGTAGCTACAGTACATGTGTGTAACCTGTGTGGGGATTTATTTCCTCATTAGTATAGCAATCTACTGTCTTCGTTGTTAAAACAACAATGACACCAAGTAATGGATAGCAAAGAAACAGCTTGAATTCCTTCCATGAGATTGTCTTTAAGGTCAGGTGGCCATTGCTGAAAGCAAAACAAGAGCATTTTCTCTGGTCTGGAACACTATGTCAAAGTAGTACTTTATTAGCATGAAGTTATTTATATTTGGAGGTCTGGTTCTGTTCTTTCCATGCGCAGAAAGGCAAAGGCAGGGAGCGCAGCAAGTGGTCCCCCAGGGTACAGAACAACGCAGGCCACGACGAGGAGGGCGCTAACAGGTTAGCATGGGAAATGACAAAAAGCGCAAAGCTAAGTCATCTAATATATAAGCACCATAACTGATGGCCAATGCCTGCAAAGCAGCAGTCAGCTGGTCTGTCAGCTCACAATCCACCTAGCTTGACTTGTGTCCGGTCTGAACTTCTGCTTTTAATGTTTCCATAAAATATAAAACCTTGCATAAGAAAGTAGAGTCACAAGTCATCTATTCCTCCATATCCACAAGAGCTCATATAAAGCTTTATTAAGGTAGATTAAGGTAGGTTAACTTTTTCTATTGCTGTTAGCAGAAAACAAAGAGAAAAACCACTATAAAACATACTGAAATTCATGAAGACTTTACTTTGCATATAAAATGTGTGTGTTTTGTTTGTTTCTATTTTGGGGTGGGTGGATACATGTGCAAATGTCTCACACACACACACACACACACACACACACACACACACACACACAATAAATAAAAGCAAACATGCCAAGATACCTTGTTATTGCACGTGAATGAGGTGTTTACAAAAAAAGAATAATAATAAATAAATAAAGGCCTACTGCTGTCACAGACTAAAACTACCTTCCCCACAATGCTCGGGGCTCACCTGCCATTTTCCCTCCCCGGGCTGTAGGCGGGGTCTGAGGGCCCGTAGATCCCTAGGCTCTGAACTAGCACGTAGATGCACAGCAGCGATACGATGGCCAGCAGGACGAACACCAGCCGCCGCCGCAGCGCCATGCCCGGTCACGGGCGCTCCAGCTAGTGCCCACTGCCTCCCGATCGCTCCGGAGGTACATCGGGCGCGCGGGGGGGATGGGGTGGGGCCGAGGGAGGGAAGGAGGCGTGGAGAAAGGTCAGGTGAAGGTCGTCTGTGAGAGGAGAGAAATGGAGAATGAGTGACGGAAGGTTTTCTTCTCAGCGTCACCAACAAGGGCTCCCAGTAATCCCTTTTTAATGAAACCTGGGCTTGTACGTGACCCCGAGCCCAGCGTGCCAGATCACCGTCTGGATATCCCCTTACAGCCCTGACACGGACGGACACACACACACACACACCATCAGTCTTGCATCTCAATCTCACTCCTGTTAGCTGCCAACGTCAGGAGGAGGAACAGCATAAGGCTGGCCTGACAGATAAAGGAAACGTGAACATGGTTGAATAACGGAGGAAGAGAAAAAAATAAACCGTCCTTTCAGAAGACCTAGTATAGCTCCCCAACCCCTTGCCAAGTGGGCACATTAGCATACAAACAGGGCAGCATTGTCCCACCTCTTTGTAAGCGGTGTCACAACTAATGCCATAGGCGTAAAGTTCTGCTATTTATAGATTTACACCCAACTAGATGAAACCATGTCAGTGGACCAAAAAAAAAAAAAACAATTGATTTATAACGGAATTAATTAATTAAATAAATAAATAAAGTTCTGCTATTTATACATTTCCAACTAACTAGATGAAGAAGCAAAACCATGCCAGTGGACCAAACAAACAACAACAAACAATTGATTTAAAACGGAATTAAATAAATAAGTAAATAATAAATAAATAAATAAATAAATAAATAAATAAATAAATAAAGTTTTGCTATTTATACATTTCCACCAAACTAGATGATGAAGCAAAACCATGCAAGTGGACCAAAAAAAAAACCCAACAACAATTGATTGATTTAACATCAATGATAACATACATCACTGACAAGTGTGTTCTGAAACTGTGGCAACTAAAAGCAGACAACGCCCCCTGACAGACATTACTCCACCCCATGTCAGAAATATATTTCCTACTTGGAATTAAAACCATCCAACTGCAAGAATTGCAATGTAACGTTGCAATACTGGCACATTGTTTCGAGTTGACGTCTCCTAGCTAGCCACATGACTAGCTCTCTTCACAGCCTGTAGGGAAGCAGCAGGGACAAAAGAAAAGCAAACGAGACAGTTATCCGGAAAAGCATTCTCACCAGCGGACAGCGCGGCTTCCCGTGGAAAACCCTGAGACGACGACTTATTTAAGTCCACCTACAACAGTCTCTCTGCGCAGCCTATCTGTGGTGGAGCCGGAGACTATAAAGAATGCCCGTACTGGGTGGGCGGAGACAGTGTGTAAAATGAGCAGCAGCTCTTGCCAATTGGTCAAGGGGAGGGGCGAGAGAGAGAGAGAGAGAGAGAGAGAGAGAGAGAGAGAGAGAGACCATATCACCAGGCAGCTAATAACAGACACAACAGAATTAGACACACACACACACATATACAGTAGTCACACACAGCAGGAGCTGTCGGGCGACAAGCAGGAACACTTCCCTAGCGGCGCATGTTTGCTGTAATGCTTCATAGGCCCTTACGTACGAATGGGAGGTGGGGGAGCGATAGATATAGAGTAGAGAGGGAGAGGGAGGGAGAGAGAGAGAAAGAGGTCCGCGTACTGTCCATATCGTTGGACAGAATGTAGATTATTTTGTTTATCGTTAGTTATATGCCAATACATCGAATTTAATTGTAAAGTTGAGAGCGAGAAAGAGAAAGAGAGAGAGAGAGAGAGAGAGAGAGAGAGACCAGATAACTGTCAAGTCCAGATAACAAACACCACCCTCATCTCTTATCTTCCTTAAGCCTCCCTTGGCCTCGTGTCGTCTGGGCTGTGGTGGGGAGTCAAGCGGGGGTGAAAAGCCTGCGCACGCCTCGTAGCATGGGTTTCATTTCAGATGTGAGCAAAAGAATAGAACGCTAATCCGCTGGAGGGAGGCTATATTTCAACACGAACCACGTCCCCAGCAGACACATGAACTATGCCTAGATAGTAGGCAACTGTTGACAGCGAAGAAAGGAAGCCTGTTTGCGTCTGTGTGTTCCACATGGAAAAATGGGTTGGGGGTGCTATTCTGCATCCTTGTGTGTTTAATTCCGCTTATATTTACGACGCACTTAATTAAAGTTAAGTCCCATTTGGGTGTGGGCTGCTAGCGCATATCTTTAAAAACTGGATCTTGTTGGGATAATTTAATGTTTCGTTTGCGAAAAGACTTTACACTTTGTATTTGAACTTGCTCAGATGTTTTGTGACAACTAGGTTATGACTTGTTGACAACCAATTATGACTTCCAAAGTACAGCCTACAGCGGACGTGCAAAGAGTTGCCGGTTATAAAGGTTTTATTGTGATGGAGGCAGGGAGCTCAAATAGGTCGGTTGGGAAAACAAGCGAACAATTGTTTCCCCTCTGAGAGTACGTCGCTCTTACAGTCACTTTCCTTTATTATATCTTTCAACCAGATCAGTCGTGTATTATGCTATTCGAGCCTCAATCAGATGTAGTATATAGCATTTAGAAGGCTATTATTATTTAATAGATGGATGACACGATAATTTATCCATTTGGTCAGACTACTATTTATTTTAATGTAGGCTATAGGCAGATGTAGTCTATATATACACTTTAAATATTTATATAATTTGTTAACAAACTCACCAAACCATGTGCAATGAGCATGCCGCAAAATAAATAAATAAAATAAAAAATGAGCATGACGCCAAGCTAACGAAAGTAACGACGCTACGTAGCGTGTGACGTCAGCGGGTTTATTATTTAATATTTCAAATTTGCAATATTAAAAATTAAACAAACAAAATTGTCATATTTTATTTACAATAGAAAGCATACTAAAAAAATGAATATGCAATACTGACATATTTTGAATACATTTACTTCAGCCTTTAGATAAAATCCTTTATCTTAAAATCAATTTCCTTCATCTGGAAAGTGATTTGTTACGTGACAGACATAATTATATAATATGCCTCTGAAATTAAACATTGCTTCCTTCAGCCCTTGCTCTACCTAAACTCCTAAATGGTTGCTTACACTTTATATGAACCCATAGTGAACACATTCTGTGTCAGAAAAAACCTGACATACTATTCAGACCATAGAAAAATGGCAGTTATAAAACACGACGACACCCATTCTGTAAAAGACAGGCAAGCATTTGGTAGACAGTAGTAGCCTACTTTAAAAACTTTACTTTATGGACACAAGCACACTAGTGCTCAAGGTGACACTGACAATAAATAAAACAAAATGAAAAAGAAACAGTAAACAATATAAATATCGTCTATAGCCTCACATTATGCTTAGCTGTACCTAACAAAGCCCCAGCCCCCAATACACTTTCTCAATAAAGGTTATTCCCCCACAAACATTATCCACAGACATCTTGTGTGTGTTAGAGTGAGTGTGTGTGCACGTGGTACATACAAAACTAGTCTCCCATCGTCACAGGCTAATAAATCACAGATACAGTACATTAACATGTTAAAAACAAATCCAGGTTACAGCATTTTCCAGTAAGGCGGAGCGGGTTTCTGAACATTTGGCTGGTCCGTACTTCAGACATTGGACACGTTTACATGTGTGTGTGTGCATGTGCTCGACTCCCCCCACCACCTTTTTATGGCGCTGGATGCGTTTTGACATGGAACACCCTCTTTAGTGTCGCTATAAACGAAGTGACGGCCCGGGTCACATGACAGCAGCCAGCCAGCCAGCCACCCTTGTGTTCCCTTTCAACCCCCTTAGAGTCTACTCAGCTGTGTTGGGCTGCTAACCCTATCTTTCCAACTCTTTCTATGCACATTCCTCCAGCAATGCACCTCCCCTTCCCGCGCCCTCCCGCCCCATCTCCTTCTCTCCTTCTGTCTGACATTCAGAAACATTTAAAACCAACCCTGCAATCATCAACTACTCGGTTTGCAACCTCAAACCATTCTTCTTCCCTCTCTGACCAGTTTCTTCTAACCGTTCCTCCCAGCAAACATCCTATCTCTCTCTCTCTATTATATATATATATATATATGAGAAATATTAACAAAGTTACCAAGCTAACTCAGTGCTACGTTAGGACGACTCGGTTAGGAGTTTTGCACCTCCCAGACGCCCAGCAACTACTAAACTGCTCGTTTTGGACCGGGCGGGACTGGTCAGGCTGGGTTTCCCCCGGCAACAGCAGGGCAGGCTGGCTCCTGTCATTAGCATTAGTCCCCGGAGGGGTGTCTGGGACGAGAGACATCTGTGGTCCAACTCGTGACGTTGCAGCTGATCCCAGAGGGGAAAAAGTGTGTGTGTGTGTGTGTGCGTGTGTGTGTGTGTGTGGGGAAGTGTCGTACTCAGGGAAACATCTGGAAGTGCTTTGTGTGGCCTCTGTAAGCTGCCCACCCACCCCCCACCCCCCCCGACAGTGGATGGTGTGGGAAGGGACCATACTAATAAATCTACACTGAGGGGTAGAGAAAAAAAAAAAAAGTCAGCACTCCGCTCACCCCCCCCCCCCGCCAGGTGGAAGTCCACTGATAAGCCTTTTCACACACAGGCTGTGTGCGTGCGTGTGCGTGTTGGAATGCTCCCAGCACGGCCAGGCAAGGCCGAAGGTCCACCAGACCAGGCAAACACCCCGTGCCCCACGGCAACACACGACAAGGTCATTTCTCCAGAATCTGCTTCCTCTGCTGTTCCCACAGGGCCTCCAGATGCTCCGCCCTCTTCAAGGCAGCCTATCAGGGCAGAGAGAGGCGTGTCTTGTCATACATGCGTTCGTCTATGGCTGCGCTAGCAAAACAACCCGCCACATTAATACGGCTACATAACCCAAACTACAACACGCTAACAAATAAACGCGTCTGACCTCGTGCTGCTTCCGAAGGTTGTTGACCGTTTCCTCCTTCTTCAAGATGGCGGACTTCACTCTGCCCAAACAGTGGAAAGACAAACACATTCCTCTCACAAAATGGAAAATGTATCATTATCATTATTATTATTATTGCATACACAAACAAAATGTAATCGAGCCTGCAGACCCTTTACATTATCCATAAACTAATTATGAATTAAAAGTATAGTAAGTCATTCTGGAGAAAGCTTGTTGATATTTAAACTTGAATAAACTAATAAAACCTCTTCCTTCAATGCCAAAGGGCGCTCCCTCAGCATCTCCGTCCCACACATTGGAAATGCATTGCAAAGGCTAGGATACTGTACATAGTCGTTGTGTGGTGCGGTCTGCACCACTTTGTGTTCCTATTTACAGAGCCAGAGCTGTGTAGAAACACCAGATTATGTTTTCAGCATGCACACAGCTAGCGGGACCGTGAGTAGATTATGGCTGAATATGACAAAAAGTGTATTAGCGTACAATCGCTGACTATACCTTTAATAATAAAAATGATTGTCTCTTAATATCATAATCTTAATTATGTATATTATAATATTAATCCTAATGACTAATATTATAATAAATTATTAATATGATAATCATAATCAATAATAATAATAACTAATATTATCATCATCTCCTCCTCCTCCTCCTCGTACCGTTGGTGGACCTCTGCTAGCTCCTCCTCCTTCTCCCTGGTGACCCTCTCCACCTCCAGGCGGAGCCGGGCGCGGACCTCCGACACCTCGACCTTCATATGCCGGTTCTCCTCCTCCGTCGTCACCAGCCGCTCCGCAAACTCCTGCCGCACCACCTCGGCCAGGCTCCGCCGCTCCTCCGTCATCTTGTCCCTCATCTGGGGAAAGGGGAGGGGGGGGCAGGCTAGTGGTTAGAGCGGCCTGACTCCTAGACCATTCTGAGCCCTAGACCATTCTGATATAAGGAGACTCTATCGGCGCTCTGGCTGATTTTAACACCGACTGGGTGAGATGAAGGCAGGTAGTCCAGTCACATGCTTGACTGTTAAGTTATTAGCATTACCGCCTTTATGTCTATATCTCAGGTTTGATAGACAGATGTAAACCACAGCTGTAAACCCCAGGCTGAGTGACAGTCTGAGTGACAGGTTAACAGGCTGAGTGACAGGCTGAGTGACTGACAGGCTGCCTGCTGCCTACCCGCGTGACCTCCTCCACCTCCTGCTCCCTCTGCCTCAGCAGGCCCTGCAGGCGGATCAGCTCGCCCTCCATCTCCGCCTGCCTCCTGCGGAGCTCCTGCTGCTTCTCCACGGCCGCACGCTCCGACTGCTCCAGCTCCCGCAGCTCCGCCTCACACTTCTCCCGTGCCCGCTTCACCCTGCGTGGCCACCAGGGGGAGGGTTAGCTCGTACTGACCACCAGTACTGTCTCCACAGTTTCGCCACTTGGCAGCCATCTTTGAAACGCCTCCAGACCGGGACAAAAAAACTGCATGTAAACAATCGAGAGTCAAATCTGATAAAAATGCATAAATCATTTGGTGACTTTACCCGGAAAAAAGATTTAAAAAGCCGTTTTCCCCACAGGTTAGTTCTACTACGCATGTTTGCTTACGTCAGTGCAACCACACAATTGGTTAAATAGGTTAATGCTTGGCAGTTATAAAGCAGACGATTGGCTCTTTTGAGGGGGAGGGGCGGGATATGTGCCTCCAACTGCCAAATTTGCCTAACTAGAGCTCCAATCAAAACAATACAAGTGGCATGTCTTCTCTACAGTACATAGAGCGTAACAGTGACCGGCCACTTTTTTGGGGGCTCTGGTGCCGGAAATATATTTCCCATTAATTTTCTCCATTGACTAAAATTGTTAAATCCTTATATAAAGAGTTTTAAGCCGGGAATCAAGCCATCCAGCTACTGCTGAGTGACAGGCTGACAGTACCTTTGCATAATGAACCATGTGTTGACCAGTACACTACAGCAGGGGTTCCTAAACTTTTCTGTGCCAAGACTCACCTAGAGAGGACTAATCTATTTGGTATATGAGCTATGGCTCAAGTCAATAGTTATAACAGAAACAGGGAGTTGATAAAAAAAGAAGTAGTAACATGCTTTAATGTAACAGTTTGATTCCATGTAATGATGAAGCACGTCTCTCCATACTAACGCTATCAGTGAGGCTTTTCTACCCAGCAATGTAAATAATACGAATCTCTTTTAATAAGATTGGACTTTATTTTACCTATGGATCCCACAGAGAAGGGGTCGGTGAAACCTACACCAAGGCTAGCCCTGGTGTCACGCTGATGTCATTATCCACATAACAGAATGTTGTTTGCTCTAGATGACTGGCCTGTGATCTATTCCGCTATTGACACATGTGTTTATTCTAAGTCGCTCTGGATGATAGAGCCGTGTCGAAGTGTAAATATTAAGTTAACCTGCACGCAAGGAGGATAACTGTCAAAGGTAAACATGCACCGTCTATACATGTGAAGTATCTAGGGGATAGAGTTGTTCAAGGGCAAGGGCGTGACGCTACTTGGGACAAAGACAAAACACACACACACACACACGCACACAATCACACACACACACAATCACACACTCAATCACACACTCAATCACACACACGGGTTGATCGATGTCTACTAAATTGCCATCGGATGATGTCTACAGTAATACATCGTGATGGACGGTGTTATCGTAGGGGGGGGGAAGGGGGGAGGGGGTGCACTCACAATGTTTCCTTACTTCTCCTCCTAACCCCTCTATGCGTAGGCCTGGTCTGGTCTAGTCACACTGATCTGTAATAACGGCGTCCACGTCGGTAAAATGGTTCCACTTCGTCTGTCAGTAGCTACTTTGAGTTTATAGCCTACCTAATGAAATAGGATTCTTCTGAAGTGGTGTGCAGAATTTATATGCTTATCTAATGTACACAAAAGATGGACAGACGGCGAGTGTCGTCAGCTAGCGAACAACCAACCATATCACGGTAGACACCGTAGGCTACAGGTACAGCAAAGTGAGTGAGCGTTAGCATAATGCATTGAACATTGCCAGATAGACATCGAGATGTTGTGACACAGCCAAGGCACGAGTGTATTTTGCATCTGCGCGTGTGTTTGAGAGAGAGAGAGAGAGAGAGAGAGAGAGGTGATCCTGATCACAGCAATTCGGCGTGCCTCGGAAACAGCATGTTTTGCAGTGCTTCACTAGATATTTATAACTTTGACACTTTTTCACCACTTGTGTTTCATTTCTTTGTTAAATCACGACACGTGCAACACGTCGTGATGCCCGTTAGCCATCGGCGATGGACGATGGCATCGTGTATCGGCCCAACCCTAACGCACACACACACAGACAGACAGACACATACACACACCTGTTATCGGCAGCCCGTTCACTCTCCTCTCGGGCGGTGCTGGTCTCCTCCTCCAGCCTCTGAATGGCCAGCTCGATCTCCTTGTCCCGCCCACGGCGCACCTCCTCCTTCATCTCCCTCTCTCTGCTGAGCAGCCACGCCTCCTGTGCACGCACACACGCACGCACGCACGCACGCACGCACACAGTCAGTGTCAATTCACACTCATTTTAAGATAAAGGGATTCCATATGTTTAAGTGCCATTTTTATCAAGTCTAATAATAGTAATATAAAAAAGAATCGCGATAATATCATCTATTGCAATTATTTTGGTCAGAATAATTGAGATATTCATTTTTCATATCGTCCCATGGGTCCGTATGCATGCCTCCGCCGCATTTAGGGTGTGTCCAAACCCACTGTTGCTAGCTTACCAGAGGAAACAGCGCTCCCTACATGAGAGCATGGGTGAAAAGGGTTGTAACAGGATATTCACTGTTCTTGGGTGTGTTCTGGGCATGTGCCTTTATCGTATTATTAAACGGACCCATTAGCCCTTGGGGACATTTAAGCTTTTATCTTTGCCACAGTAACAACAATGCCTTATGGCATACATATAATAATAACAATAATATAGCATATTAGTTATCTAGACAGACAGCATATTAGTTATCTAGACAGACACAGTCAGTACAACATACATGCAGTACAACATGTCTGTTTACAATGCTTAGAAACAGTGTTGTGCTGCGATGGCTGTTGGCATCAAGTTCTCTCACCTCACCTCTGTCCCAAGGGCATGATATTGTTGTGTGTGTGTGTGTGTGTGTGTGTGTGTGTGTGGTGTATATACTAAACCATAGCGACATAATGGAAGCGGGTGCAAAGGCTAACTAACCTGCCATGCCAGATGGATTTAGACACAAGGATGTCTTGGCTTTCCAGAGTGAGCCTTAATTAACCCTAATGCTGTCCTATGGGTCAAAATGACCCGGTGCACTAGCCAGTAGAGGGCAGCAACCACAACACGGACATATGACATGCCGCGGTTCGCTCCCTCTGCTAATAGTCTGCTGAAATGCCTTAGGACAGCGGGAGGGTTAAACTACAAAAATGAGTACAGTCATGTAGTAGTGTATGCTAACCTGACATACCAGAGGAATTGTTGTCACAAGTCCATCTGGGGAGCCGTACATTGAAACTGTTTGTGAATGGCTGTATTTTCAAAAA
>JAOEGT010069038.1:0-16438 GCA_025447795.1 Speoplatyrhinus poulsoni
GGTGGAAACCCAGACAATAATGTTTTTAATTAATTCTATGGTTTTTACCTAGTTTTCCATTGTTTTTATTTCTACTTGTTTAATTTAATTTGTTCCTGTCATCCTTTGTTCAGATGTTTTTAACTGTAAAGCACGTTGAGTTGCACATCGTGTATGAAATGTGCTATACAAACAAAGTTTTTTTTTTTTATTATTATTATTATTATTATTATTATTATTATTATTATTATTATTATTACAACAACAAAATAAATAACGACAAGACTTCCATAATTTCTAATTTCATAATTCCTTATGTATAACCTACACACATCAAGACTACAGATACTCACAAGTCATCCTTAAAACTGAAAGCAAACTTGGCCTGTTCTCCATTGGATGGCTGCAAGTTGGCTAATGAAAGCTGCCCACCTTCCAGATATGATGCATCATCAGGGTCACCTCTGGGGAGAAAACTATTTTTTTTTTTTTTTTTTTAGTAATACTGAACAAGCAGCTTTGCAGTGTTTTTACTAAAGATGGACAATTAAAGTGTAGCTACATGTATTGTTCATGCTGAAATAATTTCCTGTGCAACTGAAAAGGCCTGCAAAAAGCAGATCACATTACTATGTGTAACGGTGGCCAGCAGGTAGCTGTGCAGTGAAGTTAATCCTCACTCTCCGACACCTCATAGGACGCTCTGGTGAGGCAGGCTAGGGCCTATGGGTTAGCCTGCCTTGTAGAGCAGGCCGCTCTCTGCGTGGGATCGGGGTTCGATTCCCAGAGGGGGACAGATGATCTCTGTCGCATATGTACCAGTGTGTTAATTGAAAAGTATGTTGCTGTCTAATGACCTTACCTAAGTCACTAGCTGTAGTGCTGATTCAGTGCCTCAGCCTATATACACATACAGATTTTTAATTCAAAGCATCACACAGAAATCAAATTGAATATTTTACACAAACCAGCAGTGTGCAGACACATGGATGATAGTGAACTCTTTAGTATTAATGAGGAATTTCAACTATTACACAGGCCAGTTGTCTTAGTGAGGCTTAGTGAGGCCATTAATGATTGAACAAGTATCCCTTAAAACCTACCAATCATAAACGCTCACGCTACCCGTTGATCCCAGTCAATACAAGCAAACTGGTTCGCCGCACTTCATTTACCTTGTGACTCAAGAATGTTGCACTACCCAGTCATTCGTTTCTATAGTGATCTATAGAAAGCATCTCCAAACAAAGTAAATTTGGCACAATATCTGTGTTGTGCCATGTCAGTAGACCATTTAACTCATAGCTAAACAAAATATAAATGTATTAAGTAAAGAAATGTCAGTTTTAGCACAGTTTTAATTTACATGTCTGTATTGATGATCTTTCACTATTCTGAAATGTAAGGAGTTGTTTCAAAATGTTTGTGCAACAGACACCAACATATAAGTAGCTTTACAACAAGAAAGTCTCTCGAAACCACCACGCCAGTCCCACCTGTTGTCTGGCCCAGCTCTAACTTTAGCCACAGTAGAGGCAGCCACTGGCAGCCCAGGGCCTGAACCCAAAGTCACATTCCCCAGGGTGGCACGCCCGCTGGTGCTGTCCAAAGAGCTCGAAAGGAAGCTGGGCAACACCTCATCTTCCAAGTTCAAAAAACTGTCTGCCATGGTCCTGAATCAAAGCCAAGTGTGGCTTGTGTTCCCTTCAGGTGAAGATCATTTGAAACGTCTTGGCATAGAGATAAAGACCAGGTTAGCGCAAGTGATGATCATATATCTTATAGGCTACAGATGATTGAGTGTGGAGTTTATCTAGTGGTTTCCATTTCAATACGGAACCCTAGTTTCCGTAATATTGGTGTCACCAAACATACACCAGTGATACAAACTGGCACATATATTTCTAAATAAATTAAATGTTTAAAACTTCAATACAGCTGACCTTGCTGTCTAGTGTCTAACTACTAGCTGTACGGTACCACAGTCACATATTTTGCTAACCAATATACGTTACAAAAGCTAATTACACTGCCGTACCGTAACGTAGTCTAAAAAAAAAAACAAACAAATTAAGTTATCTTTAACTAGTTATGCGTGTCCAGGAATTATGCACAATTTTAAGCCAGACTAAATAAATCTTACGGTTACCGATAGTTTACTACGGTACCTGAATTAAATCTGAAGCACTGCTTCAATATAAGAGAGGAGATATTGGGTCTTGTTAACAACTTACTCACATCAAGAGTCGTAATGGCGCCGCCAGGCTACGAGTCTTCTCCAATGCAGAATTTACCCTTTCATTACATTTAAATAACGAACACGTCCTGGCTAACCCAATACACAACTTTTCTAGTGTTTTAGTGCTACATTAAAAAACATACATACTGTTACATCAAAACAAACAGAGCAACAGTAACTCACATACAGGAAGCCCGCGCAAACGTCACTTCAGGGAGGCGGGTCTTTATTTGACCAACCTGCTTTCCATTGGACAATCAAATTGACATGACGTGAATGACTTCATTGACTCGAATTTTGAAAGGAGAAATTAATGCAAAAACCAACGTTTGGTTACATTTTTTTATTATGTTTTTTGTGCTAATTGTTAGTGAAATAAAGTCTACCAGCGATATAAACGTGATGTGATGAGTTCTAGCGAGTTTATTGCTGTAACGTGTTTCACTGAACAGCTGCAACATGTAGACAGCTGCTTGATTGCCATAACAAGCATTTTTGAGGGTGTTGAATCACGTGCTATTTTAGGAGCAGTAGCTGTTCTTGATAAGTCATTCATGAAGTGTATAGGGCCTTTAGCATATCACATGCATTACCATGACTGAGTTATAAATATAAAAATATTCATATAAATGCATTGGAAACATGTTTCTGCCTTCATTATCCCTGTTATATAATAGCCTACATTATAAAAATAGCAACTTCTGCTTCTTTAATAAATTCATTACAACAAAGGTCAGGGGTGCCCAACCCTGGTCCTGGAGAGCTACTGCCCTGCATGTTTTAGAAGTCTCCCTGCTCCAACACACCTGATTCTAATCAATGCGCTTCTGCAGATACTGATAATGACCCATTCATTAGAATCAGGTGTGTTGGATCAGGGAGACATCTAAAACATGCAGGGCAGTAGCTCTCCATGACCAGGATTTGTGCACCCCTGCAATAGAGGATTCAATATGAAAATAAGATGGCTATACACAGGTTGTCATTTTTTGGAAGGGGTGAGACAGGGTATTGACTATTAATGTAATAAAGTAATGTAACTAGTAATGAAATTAAGTACTTTTAATACCCAGTAAAAGGTAAAGTAATAACATTACTTTTTGAAGTAACTAATTACAATTCCTGAGTAACTTGCCCAACATTGGTTATGAAACATTCTTTCTTTCTTTTGTTCTTTCTTGAAAATATGTAGGCTAATTGTATAATGCTTTTTTACTGTATTATCTACTATATTATGCGCGCGCACACACACACACACACACACACACACGTGTCTGGCTGTCTAGGACCTTGTACATTTCTGTTGGCCCGTATTTTGTGTGGGTGTGACATCATCTACTCTGAGTGTGTAGTGAGTGTAAGAAGGCAGATGCCAAGCATTCCTCACAGAGCCTACTCCACACAGGATCTCTTTGCTGCCTGGGAACACAAGACCTTACCTCCGGGCAATGGAAAAATACAGCTTTCAGGGTCAACAGGGTGGATAAAGCAATAAGAATCCAACTTCAGTATTATCACCATCATTCCTTTTAGGAAAATAATTGAATGTGGCAATAAAACATATATACAGTACATTTATATAAATGTGCTGACATAGTGAAACAATCATCACATTTTCATTTTAAAAAGTAGCATTATTTGTGAAAATGGCTCTGCACTGTGTAAATCATTATATATTATTATTATTATACTATCATTTATAGAGATGGCTATTGTTAAAAGAAAAAAGCCTTACTGGAAAGGAAAAGGCACTTTACAGAGGCTACGCACATAATGCCTGAACATTCCTCAGGCCATGCAGGAGACGGTGTCTATCAGTCCACAGATCTGGCCTTACCTCAGCTCCTGTCACGCAATGCATGCTTATCTGGCTGCATTCTTAGGATCTTTAGTAGGCCTATATCTCAGCCTCTGCATCCTGATGCAGTGAAGTAGCACAATGGCTTCTTTATCAACATTGGAAAAAGGTCAGTAATCATGCAAACCAATGGCAAACAAAGCACTATCAAACGCGTTTTATTTCAGTCATTATGACAACAACAACAACAACAACAAAAACAACAACAACATGTGTTAATAGGCAAAAGCAGGTGAGCGTTAAACCATGACATCAATAGTGTGACTAAATCTTTTCATTCATGTGTGTGTGGGTGTGTGTGCATGTGCATGTGTGTGTGTGTGCGCGCGCAAATGCGTGTGTCTTTGTGAGAGACGGGAGTTTCACAACTTTGTGGGATGTACATTTTCTAAGACAAGATTAGGCCACAACTGAACATTTGACTGACATTTGTGTCTGTGTATGTGTATATGTGTATATGTCTGAATTCTATACACAATATTGCTCAATCGATATCATAGACCCGATAGTTACAGTTATATTAGTGTGGTGTGTAATTTGGTACTTGCTATACTACTATACTAATACTATTTTCCATACTCTATTTACATTTGTTTTCTTTGTGTGTGTAAAGACAAAATGGAGGAGTGTTATTTCCAGTGTTTCTTGTCATAGGCACTTTAGGCAGCTGTCTGACACATTATCCAACCATTGTTCCATTAAGGGCGGTGATGATTAAAATGGGTTGGGCCTGAACTCTGTTGGTACATGCGGCAGGAAAGGCCTAATGGTTGTTTGACTCAAATGGTCATGCAGTAGACATGATGTTGTCCTATCTGTAGGCATCCTTCCTTGACATAGATAACCCCTGTATGCGTAATTGTACTCACTGTAAGCTTTGGATGAAAGCATCTGCTGAATTATATTGTCTATGACATTTTTTTAAAGGACATTTCCATCTATGTGAAATCACAATTAGAATGACGAGAAAGTTAAACTGCTATATTAAATTTAAGGACATTTCAGTGTTTTAGGCTATATCATTTGTTGAGTTGTCACTAGAGTGTTAGTCTTGTTTACAGTCTTGTTTACAGGTACCCTTTGTTGATATGATGATGTCTTTAAATGACATGTGTAGAACCTTCATACAACACTTGAATCAAAATGTCCCTTTACCATTCCTCACATGACTGAGGGGTTTTCTCAGCCACGTCTGATCATAAAAGCAGGCTAATGGATTTCATGTGCACACATGCACGCATGCGCACACATACGTACACACACACACACACGCGCGCGCACGCACAGACACACACACACACACATAAACATACCAACAAACCCATGATATCCTCACGCCTAACAACAGCAAGTCTAAAGACACAAAGATACAAGGAGTAGGGGGTAGGGTGTGTGTGTGTGTGCGCGTGTGTGTGTGTGTGTGTGAGTGTGTGTGTTGGGGGGTGGGGTTGAGGGGTGCCACATATGTCACCCAAAGCCCCATCTTGTCTGCAGTTCCTGCTGAGGAAATGAATGAACCTTTTGTCACAGAGTGACTGACTGTGTTCACGCTTGCTCTTAAAAACAAAGTTTGTCTGGCTAAAAGATTTCACACAGAGGTCTTATTTTAACAAACTTGACCTCAGTTGTTTTAATTGATTTATTTGAATTTAATTGAACTTGTTTTTTTTTTATTTTTGTTGTTCTTCTTGGAAAAAAAAAACTTTTCGCTTCTTCTCGGTTACACTAAATATAGACAATTGTTTTCAAAATGACTTATGCGCATCAAAGAGGGACATTTTATTCTCACACACCATAACAGGGTCATGGCCAGTGTTTGGCTAATTTGTAAACCAAACGTATTTCTGTCTCTTTCACGGCTGTCTCCCTCTCCACCTCTCATTGACAAGCGAGCCAGGAGACACAAGGCAGGGGCTTGACTGAGCACTGAATGCTCTTTAGTTGTCACACTTTTCCCAAACGCCTTGCAGCTGCTCCCATTGTGTACATGGAGGGAGACCTCCTTGGTTGGCTCTTTAGGACCCCTGCTGCCACCCTGTCCTCAGATGGACTCAGAAAGAGGGAGTGTTGTTCAAACAATAATAGACATAATGACATCATAAAAGCCTATGTTGGGCAAAATCCTGATGCTTTGGTCAAAAAGAATAGGATGCCTTTACTTGAATAGCCAAGGGATTATGAGCATCTAACCAGATTCTGTTATGACATCATGACATCATAGAAGCCTATATTGGGCAAAATCCTGATGCTTTGGTCAAAAAGAATAGGATGTCTTTACTTGAATAGCCAAGGGATTATGAGCATCTAACCAGATTCTATTTTGAAGCCAAGGTCTTGTAGCTAAATAGATTAGATTTCTGTTGAACAATATACACAAAGTATTGATTGTTTCTTACTACTAGTGTTTCACTGTGTGTAAATGTTATATGGTTTAAAAACCTTAATTACTGTACAATCATGTATTATATTATTTTTAAATGTTTCATTTTTAGTAACAGTGCTAATGGCAAAATAGTGTTTGATAAAGCTGTTATGTGTTATAAGATGAGAAGAGTATGTACTTCACCTTTTACTGCAATGTGTCATTTATTTTTAAGTTAACTGTGAATCTTGTACTTGGAGTAGTGTAGTATATAATATGGTAAGACAAGGTATTTGTACAAAAGGCAAATTGGTTTTATTCCATGGTATCAAAACAAAATGTAACAAACATATGCAAAAATAGATATGATAAAGAAATATATTACTTTAGTTCAATAAATATGTCATAGCACAGTCAGAGTTATGTGCCCACAATGTAGCACGTGGGGGTTCTGTCTTCATCCCAGAAATTGCAAAACACAGTACAGAAATTTGAGGTATTTCATGGTTAAGATTCCCCAATCAGGGGATTGTCAGGATCATTCAGTGTCAGGATGTCTTCTAAGGCAGCGATTTGCATTTGAATTGGCGACACCTTTCACTTTCAAAGACAAAATGCAAACTTTCTGCCAGGACTACATAGGATACAGTCATTGTTCGTGAACAGGAGTGACTTCCATGCTTGTGTCAAAGAGGGGGAAAGTTTTAAAGTTAAACGGTTTAGTATTTAACCAGCTCAGACAGCACAAAAAAAACAAACAAAAAAAAAAAAACTGTTGAAATATAATTCACCATTCCTGAGACAACAGAAATATAACAGTAACGCCTCTCAATTTTACAACTGTAAAAAAAACATGATTATCAAATACGGGTGCCACCACAACTTCCTTTACAGGAATAATCACACGCATTATTCGTCTACTTCCCATTTTAACCAGCCTTGTCTCTGTGTAAATTTGAGGGACATTCATATCTAAACAAAATAAAATAAATAATAACAATACTGCCAGATGGTAGCGAGCAGGGCTCCGTGTGAAATGATAAGGCCAACCTGGCCAGGATATTTGGCCACGAACTCAGCAATTTGACTGTCCCCGAGCAACTTCACTGTCTGAATCATATAGTCACGTCAGTGGTTTAGGGAAGTGTTCCGCGGTGAGTGTGAAATGCCCCATACTTTCCTCAGCAGCTCGGGGACGTGGTTATGGGACTGGGAAGGAAGGAGAGCTGGGTGGCCGAGGCGTGGACGGGGATGGAGACAGGGAAATTGAAGACGGTGTTGCTCTTGCCGATGGCCGGGCTTCCCGCCTCTGCGGAGCAGGTGGATGACGCCAGGACCTGGGACTCGAACTGGAGCAGCTGGCCCATGAAGCTGAAGTTGGGGGAGATGATGCTGCGACGCTGCTTGACAAACTCGAAGGCCTCGTCCAGCCTGACGCGGTTGGTGCGCATGAGGTAGGCAAGGCAAATGGTGGCCGAGCGGGAGATGCCGGCTTGACAGTGGACGAACACACGGCCTCCCTTGTTCCGGACTGAGTCTGAGCAGAGGGAAGGGGAAGGGGGACGTTAATAAAACTCACAACACTGTAGCATGCTACTATCATGGCGAGCGCACACACACACACACACACACACACACACACACACACACACACACACACACACACACACACACACACACACACACACTCACACACACACACACACACACACACACACACACACACACACACACACACACACACACACACACACACACACACGACTATGGCCCTCGCAACACTTTCAGTTCAGTTGAAATTCAAATGCGGCTGTGTTTATAACGGTCCCATTTCATTAAGACACAGGAAGAGCAGTTAATAGGGGCACAGGGTGCGAGCCTGTGGGGGTTATTCCCTAAGGAGGTGGTCTGAATGGACAGGGGGGAGGGGGGGACAGCCCCCTGCTGGGGCTATTGATCTGGGAGGAAGGCAAACAGTGAGTGTGGAGAAACTGCCCTTTTGTTCAGGCAGAACAAAGAATGGCGGGGCGGGAGCCATTCAGGCCCTGCCGGCCTATCCTCTACAAAAGTAAACCAGGGCCACCGCTTTGCATTTCAACATGAAAAGGGGGCACATCTTCCAAATGGGGCTAAGAGGTGATGATGTAACCACCATTGTGGCTTATCTGGCAGGCTGTGCTAAGCCAGCTGGTCAGTTTTGGAGGGAACTTTTTTTTTTTTTTATGCAATTTTAAATCCAGGAGCAGGAGTGAATGTGTAAAGGATGGGGGGCTGGGTGCTGTTTTGTTTGTGACTGCCAGGAAAAAGACTCACTACTAGCCAACAGTGGTTAGCGATTGGTGCCAGTTGAGAGAGTGCAAAAGCAGTTTGAAATGGTTGATAAACTCACCGATAAACTCAATAGCCTCATTGAACCAGGAGCTGATATCGGCTTTGTGGTTATCCTCCACCGGGATGCTCTTGTACAGGAAGTTGTCCACAAAGTGGTTTGGGCAGTTGGCCGAGACGTTGATTAGAGCTGTGATCCCCAGCATGTCTAGCATGTCTTTCCTAGAGGCATGGTAAGCACTGCCAAGGTACAGAAATGGCAAAATCTCCACGGGACCCCCCTAGACAGATAAAAAGACACAATGGTTTGTGTGTTAAAATCAGATAAGCAAGGAACAACTGTATGCAGATACTGTTTGTAATTAACTTTGTTCATTACATGAAAAATGATACAAACCTGATCATACAACGGTGTAGTACAAGGACTACAGCCAGAGTCTGCGCTGTCAGGATGACTGGCACTCAAGGGCAAACTGAGACCTTGTGGGGGTGAGGGTTTTGTGCACATCTCAGGGTACTCAGAGGAAAAGGTGTCAAAGCCACCTAGGTGGAGAAACAGACACCAGGGTTAGATTACAAGCAAATGCATTTCACATTTTGTATATCTGGTTTTCAGCAAGTGACAACTGGTCATTGGAGCTATTTTAGCACACTGTTTACTTCACAGCGACACAACAGCTGGTGTAGTGACAACTGCAATCTGCATTTGATGTGTCTTTGTTAGGATACATACAGTGAAACATTGGACAAGCTAACAAAAGCTAATAAAAGCTTTTTGTCGCCTATAGTAGGCCCTAAACGTGATATATTATTATTTTTTTACCTTTGAGAATGTACACATTGGCACCAAATGGATGGCGGCACAATGCTGCTACCGCAAGCATTAAAGTGCCATCCTTCTTCACTTGGTTAAAGTCCAAACTCCGATCATCAAGGAACACAACCGACTGATACTTCCCGGAGAGGAGTCGGTTCCTGGTGTCCTCGTTGGGAACAATGTGTTCAAGTCCCAGACCTCCCCTGGCTCTCCTGCGCACTATCGTGCTAAAGCGCACATTTGTTGAACCGGGTATGTGTGAGGAATTGAAGGAGAAAAAAGATCGACAGTCCAGCACCAGACACCCTGGGTTATCGCCCGCCAGCAGGTCGCAGAGGAACGCACAGTCGATGCTAGGGACCTCCATTATGACCATAGTAGAACGGCGGGATAAAAAAGTTAAGTCCAAATACATAAAGCGCGGAAAGAGAAAATAAGTTACCGAAGTAGTCTAAGAACGCTATAGGATTTAAATTCTTTTAAAAAAAGTATTAAGTACAGCAACTAGTAATTTTGTTCAGCCCACCGGTCAAACTACAAGCCTACAATTTTATAGCTATTACAAAAACGGTCGGTTCCGATTGTTGTTCTTCGTAAAATTGATTTCCAAAGAGTTGTTCCGATGGTTTCTCTATCAAAGAGCTTTCAAAAGGGTTTATATACGGGCCTCTACTTGAATGACAAAGCGCTGACGTCAAGCCCCCGCCTCCACTGGCATCCTGCCCGCTTAATATACGTCATAATGTAATTAAACCAAAGCAGCAGAGTCCAGCCAACTCTGTGAAAGTTACGCACAAAGCAAACTAGCGACCAATAATACACACGTGGGATATTTGGCCCTAGAAATATTAGGCCTAGACCAGATCCAGGCAGTGTTTATATTAATTCATGATTTATGTGTTTTGAGGACAGAAATTCTAGAAATTAATTAAACTTTTTAAAAAATAAAATATTTATTATTTTTATATTTAACTTTTCTTCCACATTCTTGTAAGAAGAGGGAACTACAAGCCAAATAATTACAATACATGGTGTATTAAACATGTATTTCAAGATAACTTTATTATGTCTAAACTGTCTATTAGGAATTTGGCAAATTTTCCATGATGCTGTTGTTTAATTAGATTTTTATTTTGGCTCTTCAAATGAGAGTTGACAAATAACAAGATAATAAGTAAATACCGACCATCGGGGCCATAAAAGTTTATTCTTTGTTTTTATTATTCTGAGGTACATAATGTTCAATGCCCCGTAAGCAAAGGCTAGTCATAAAAGCTAATCACTATAGACATCTGAAGCCCAGTACATTTCCACATGTTGGAAACAAAACAGCAACCAGCGTACGGGAAGACAACAGCATATGGGGAATTGTCATTATATTGTCAATTTACCCAGTCTTCCTGTTCATCTTTTAAAGTGCAAATCTAAAAAAACAGGAAAATGTGACTATTGTCACTTTGGTAAACCCTTTTCTGTTGTTGGTTATGCTTGCTGACTCAGAATGATTACAGAATGGTTACTACCGCTATCTCACAAGAAAGCAGGAGAGTAGTTATTGGAGAACACAAGCCTGTTGTCACAGGAGGACATAGGTCTTTCGTAAAATGACAAGCAATGACACATCAGTGTTCTTTTGTTGTGAAACTAGTGTTAACTAGTTCCAGTCAAGTATGGAACTACTCAAGTCCAGTCAAGCAATGTGTCACCACATTGCCTTACATTAAAATGTGCTTTATATCTCATCCAGTCTCGTAGTAGATCTAGCCATGACTAAATCACAAAATTATATACATTTTCATACTTTCTTTCTTTCTTTCTTTCTTTCTTTCTGCAAAAGAGTAAGGCTGTAGATTTCCAGAAGGGATTTGTTGACACGCAAATGTCAAGAGCCTGACGTAATCTTCACATCACTGTATCTCTAGTAACTTGAGTTAACTATAGTTATAGATATATCGGCCCTCTATAATGAGAGCTAAACATCCAAAGATATTTGTTTCTGTTCTACCTGTGATGACGAAGGCACGTACGTGTTGTGTAAGAAAGGTACAGTAGGGAGGGTGTGAGTAAAGGCAAGGAACTAAAGCAATCGCAGCAGCTTGCAAAAACTCTCTTGCCTGTTTAACCTCACACCCCCGTGAGATGAGTCAACTGTGAGACACATGCCTCAAATGTGGAATGTTATACAAGAGTAAAGGGGGGTGCTGCTGCTGCTGAAGAACGCCTGGCTTTCTAAAAACATTATGTGCCTAAACATTTTGTTCTCACTGAAAATATGTTTAGATCACCGAGGGGTGGGCCTACAGTATATGTGCTATTTAACATGGTTGGCAACTGTGCTATTGAGTCATGGTAAACTTTATATTTCCGCACATAATTATATGAAAAGATACAAGATATTCTAACTTGATGAACACATCACATTCTCACAAGATGGGCCTTCACTAATATGCTTGGGTGACTCTGTGTACTGTTAATTGGTTGGTTTCTGTATTTCAGCATGAGAGTAAGAAAATAAATTGCAATTGTGCAGCTCTGCTGTTTATGAGAATGTTCCATAATTACAGTATAGGCAATGATTAACAGCTGTTGCTCTTAGAAAGGGAAGTGAAACAGAGGATGTGAATGAGGCATTTCCTGTATAACGGCCATGTTGTCACTTTACTTACTGTCATGGTCTCCACAACAACAGATGAGCAGGCCCTGGGAAAACACAGGGTCTGTCCTGTCTCTGCAGTTGGATATACAGTAACACTACAGTAATGTGGAGAGATGCAGCTTTGACAAGATGGTTTCATTGTATATTTATATATTTATGGAACATAAACATAAACAAAGGACATGTAAAAGCCCACAGGCCTACAGCCAAAATATTTTGTAATCTGTTTCTAAACTGTCACAGTGATGTATGTGGCTCTCCAGACATCATTTCTCAGAAGAGATGTAAAATAATGTATTATTATGCATTGTACAAAATACTGTGCATTATACATTTTAGATTTAAATTTGTCAAAACCTCTGTTGAATTCGTTGTAACTTTAAATGTAATAATTATTTTTTAAATTTGATTGAATTATTAGTGAAAATATATTAATGATAATGAATAATACAGTGTATAAATAAATATTTGCAATACAGTAAATACTGACTGCATTCTTTATATTAGCAATTGACAAGAATAATAACAAATTGCTAACATTTATACCAATGAGCATACTAGATATTTTTATTGTGGTGGTTTATATTTATGGGGGCAGGTTAAGCATTCAATACATTTCAAAAAATGATAATTACAAATGAATAGAGGATTTCAATGTCACTTTGCATAGTGAATTTCAAAATGCATTTTCATATTGCATGAAGAAATATAACCATGAACACTGAATGTTAGTTTGCAAGAAGCCTAATAAAACAGATTAGGGAAAGGACACAAAATAACCAGGATTGTCATATAAACAATCATGATTAGTTATTAGTTTAGTTACATTAGTTATATTATTTGCATAATATATTCATATATTTTGTTAGGCCTATTGTATTATATCTGACCAGAATCTATTACATATGTTTATATTAAAATAAACGGATTAATTTACATGCTATTCATACTTATAGACTACGCAGCATTATACATATTTAAACTATTTTACCATTTTCGGAGGAAAGAGAATCACAGCGGACAGGAAACTACCCTGAAGCTAACCAATCAGAATTTGCAAAGCGTCCTAAGATGACGTCAACCCGGTACAGATGAACACCCGGCAGCATTGAGAAGATATCAATTTATGCCCTTTGATTTGACATTTATATATTAATCCCCTTGCTACATGTGCATACACCATGCCTTTCGATGTAAGGAGGTAAGTAAGGAGCTTCGCTTAATGTATGTAGCGTGTGTGTCTGGCCGTCGTGGCCATTTGGTGTGTTCATGGATAGCCTACGGTATGCTTGAGAAGTCCGCAAGTCAAAGCTGGTATAATGTTTTATTTTAGACATGGAAATGAGGGGTTGTTGGCAGATCTATAGCATTTGACTGTATATGTTTGTTTTACCCCTCCCCTGCCTTCCCTGTCTTATAAAGTTCACGTAAGCTGTCCACTGTCCAGTGATAAAGGTGACTTATCTGCCTTACTTCGTTTCCTCATCCACCCATCTGTCCAATTATATTCATTTAAAATGTTGTATTTTATTTTATAGCCTTCATATAATGATAAATTCCAGCATTATCTCATAGTATTCACTGCTCTCTATTAATGTGATTACGGTAGTGTGTTATAACTCTCCCAATGAATTATAAGACATTATTGGGTACATAATTCCTCATCTGAAAAGGTCGAGTTTTGATCTGTAGCTCACTCGCAGTTGTGACTAGACCTGAGGATTTAATGATATGGAGGGGCAATGGTTTTTAGCCAATCAGAACGGCTAATCATAATCTATATCCTAACCATATTCATATCTGAGTTTAAGCACCTCCTCATATTTATACCTTTCAGATCTAGGCCACTACAACTGTAAGACTCATCCTGAGCTCAAACACTCAAATGTTTTAATTAAATTAATGCAAAATATATACATTTCAAAAGTTATTACATGTCACTGTTTAAAATGCATCCGTGGAATACTTTTTTCGACCACACCAGGACATAGAATGGTGAACCGGGCCTGAAGTATCCAGACTAGATTCACAAAGTTAATCATATTCACAAAGTGAATGTGGTTGGACCACACTCTATTGGGAAGTGTTCAGTCATTTCCTCCTACTTGGCATAGAGCTCTGGTTAATTTTGAAACTATTGGACAGCGCTGAACCAATCAGCGTTGCTACACGTGTTTTAATGGCCTCTTCTAGCTCTGTCACCATTTTGAAACACGCTTGTCTTCAGCGTCATCTCACTAACCCACGCTGATTGGGTCGCCAGCATGGTGGCTGTGAAAACGCTAATGCTAATAGGGTTTCCAAACTATAACCTCAGTGAAAAGAAATTGAGCTTAGAGCAATGTCAGGCAGAGCCTGGGAGTATCCTCCCTTCCTGGCCAAAATATACTTTTTACAACCAACAGAACATTTATTGTATATCATTATTGCAAATTGTGTGGTGGTGGTAATTCCAATTTTGGCCCATGTTTGTCTCTCATGGTCCAATTTAATGTTTCTAGCTGAAAAACTACAAACACTAAAGCAAGGAGTAAACCAATAAATAGGGAGTTGAAAGCCTTTCATTTTATGCTATAGGCCTATAGCCACAGTGATACCTTTTGTAAATCCAATTTGTTAACTCACAAATTTTGAAATAGGCATTACGTTAGTGCTGTTTTTATTGCTTTTTGCAACTTCATAGTGAAATAGTGAAACTATACTGTGATATGCTGTAGTGTATATCGTACAGTATACAACTGTGATGTAAAATGTTGATACTGTATCACTGTTTTATAGGATTTTGGCCATATCGCCCACCCCATAAATCAATAAATGCTTTGGTGTAATGTTTGTTTCTAGAGATGAATGTCAGTAGTAGCCGTCTGTGGCACTGGTTAACATATCCAAAAGTGTTTTGTAACACTGACATCAGGTTTAGATGACATTTGGCATGATCATGAATTAATGTGGTAAGATAAAATTGAAGTCATTGATAAGATAAGAAATGCTTTTTTTTTTTCTTTCTCCATACACAGTATAGTTAATGTTTAGCCTATATTGATCCCTCAGGGAATTGCAGTGCTATTAGTTTCCCCAATAGTTCAAATAACTAATTAACTGTCTATTGGAAATAACTTAAGTAGCCTATAATGCATATAATGTTTCCCCCATTTATTGGTGGATGCTGTTTCATTGGTTGATTGGTTATATATTCTTTAGGATATAATTAGCTGAATCTGTAGGGTGTTAATTAAAGGTGTCCATTTTCCAACACCATTGAAATAGTCTATCTATGCAAAGTAACTGTTCTTCTGTAGGCCTACATCTACCCTATTTAAAACCAACTTAAGGCCGCGTTCAGACGTAACTTCATTTTGGAAGCTGTCACCTCTTTTTTTTTTAACATTTAAACCCTATATATAACCGTGTTTTTAAAAGTGCTTGGGTGCTGAAATGAAACGCTGCCGCAGGTGCTTTTTCCAGCAGCTCTGGGCTTCTTTTTCAGTTGAGAAAAGTTCAAAGTCTCAGAAGAGAACGCCCTAGGTCATTCTATTTTTTGACAGTTGACCATGCACAAGTGGCATAGTGAGACCTGGTGTAACAACCGTTTAAGCGTTTTTTATTTTTTTCTCTACATGAAAAATGCCCAGGCCAGCGCTTTTTATCAAGACAAGAAGTTACGTCCAAACACGGCCTAAGGGTATCCTCAGGCCTTTTCAACATGCAAAGTACTATAAACTTTTGGGGACATTAACAGACATTCCAATTCATTTCAGGAACTCACTCTTTATAGATTTATGCAAATTAAGGTGATTTAGATGTCCAATGTAATAAATTATTCTGTGATAGATTTAGTGTACTTATGTAATGTGATTATTTTTTAAATGTTTTTTAACCTGGTTGCTTGTTGTAATAACACAATACAGTGGGATTGAAAATAATAACAATAATAAAAAGTCTTATAAAGATAATCAGATTCCAATTATGCAGCTTATCTATCTTCAATGAAGGAAGACAGGTATTTTATTATTCCCTTATCTGGGAGAACTTTAATGTGTCATCAGACGAAGCCATGTGTTGATATAGCAATGATGACTAAGTGTAATTTGTAACTTGATTGTGAAGGTGATTATAGATTAGATCATCTAAAGCATTGCTAGTAAATGACCTAATTGGAGAACATAGCTTAGATATGTTAGGCCTCTGCGAAACCTGGT
>JAOEGT010069049.1:0-16438 GCA_025447795.1 Speoplatyrhinus poulsoni
ACCACAGAATGTTACCTTTCATAGAATATGAAAAACATTTACTCCAAATGGTTCAAGAACAGCTTAGAATTTACGTTGGGTATGCCTTTTAGGCATTTAAGGCTAATTATTACAAGAGTAAATTTCCTCTGAAGACTTAACAACTAGTACAAGTACGGTAATAACAGCCTATAGGATTTGCAATCAGCAGCACACCTGTTGAATTGCTACAGGCATTCAACAAATACAGTAACGTTCCAATATGTAGGCCTACTCCAAAGGCCTACTGCTCGTATTTGCAAATAAGCAACACTGAGCTGATATTTCCCTTTAGTGAAAAGGTTTAATTTGAGAAATCCCCCCCCCCCCCCCGTACACCCACTGCTACTGATGTCCAAAGACTGTTCTTTCAGCACTCTGAAATCAGCAGAGGTTCTGGTCGGAGCGTTGCTAGGAAACAGTAACTTCAATGCTTTTCTCCAAAAGGTTCCAACCAAGGCTGTGTGGGAGAGCAGAGGATAATCTTTTCTATGGCCACAGACTGGCTATGTTTATGAAATGAATTTAACATTAACCCGAAACAACATCCGTGGATGAAACGTGAAGTCGTGAAGCGAGAGAGACAGCGCTCTGTTGTAAACATTGTTCTTTTAGAGCTGTAAATTGCAGTCAATCACCCAGACTATTATGAAAACACTGTACTGTGAATATAATGTACTAACACATGTAGACTGCAGATGACTATGTATAATCACTTTTATTTTTCCCTAATATAATCTAATCTAACACTGGCTACAGAACAGCAACAACTATGCACATTGTGTGTGAAATGGTTATATAATCATACCTATTGAAACAAATAAATAAGTCAATAAAATGTTATGTTATAAGGAATAATAATAATAATAAAAATAACAATAACATTTAAAGTTCCACTTGCCGTTTTTAGGAGCTGCAATCAAAGTAAAGTGTATGTAGATGAACATATTTAATGATTCATGTGATTAGAACGGCATTAAGTCAGCAAGGGCTTAGAACGTACACTTAAACACAACTAATTCCAATGTAATGATTCCTGGTTTAACCGCTGTAATCAATCTGCTATAGAGCGCACCCTCTCTGTGGAGGGGAGGCCCATGGACCTGCCTCGCCCCAGCACACAGATGTGGCTGAGGACCAGGCTGAACTGGCTGTGTCATGTCTGGGCCTGGCAGGAGCCCAGGAGGTGGTTCTCACTGCTGTCACTGTTAAACAAACTCTCTAGTTCTCTCTTGTTCTCCTCACATCCCTGCACGCTGACAGAATAACAATCAACCTGAGTCAACATGTGCTTGGAATCAGTTAGGATTAGCAGATCACTATGAGACCTCTGAGCAGATTGAGATTCACACTCATAATAATGAAACGGTAGCTCAATCACACGTGTATAATGAACGTATGGGAATTTGACTTACAAAATCCCCTTCTCTTCCCATCCCCCTCTTTTTAAACTTAATTTCTCCATTTGCTCTTATGTCTTCTTTACTCATAACCCAGACACTGTCTTTACATTCCAGGTGGCTTGCCTGGAACCAGCATCTGTGCCAGATGCTGCCCTGACAATGGCTGCAAGTCACAGCCATTCATCTGCAGTTAACGGTAAGCAGGGACCAGCGTTTTACTTGGGACGCTAGCACAGGAAATACACAGTAGAGAGAGAAACAGACCGACACACAGGGAGGAGGAGGAGGTGAGTGGAAGGGAGCTAGCTGGAAAAGGAACATGGGGACTCACACAGGACAGGGCTCGCTGTGTAAGTGGGCCAGAATCTGTGACGCAGACGTAACTTCACCTGCTGCCTGCCATTGTGCATGCTAAGTGTGACACAGGCAAGTGAGCTGTGTCAGCTTCACATGCCGTACAACTCATCTCTGAGCACAAATGTATTTACTTGTGTGGGAAATCACTTTGGTTACGTTAATATTTTTGCAATAGCGTGCACAGTGCACACGCATTATGAGCGTACACATAAAGCACAGAAATCAGCCAGCAGCGGTGAATATATTAAACGATACTCAAATGTTTACAGTGTACTAAATGTCAATGTATTCAACAGTATCTTCTCATTACTGTGCTGCTCTGAACTGTAATGTTTTGCAACGAACATGCACTGACACTAATTCATCACAGGCAAAAAAAGCAAATGGCCAACCAGGCTTGAGATGACCCAATACAGCCGTGCGTGTGCGTGTGTCTGCGTGTACGTGGAATGCCTTTCACCTTGCATCTCTCCGTGTCTGCGTTGTAATTACCAGGCCACTGCAGCAGACTGCCTCACCAAGTCATGCACGGTGGCTGTTGCTGCAGTATGCCAGCATGGCCCCTATCTCCACTGACGCAGGAGAGATCTCTTAGGTGGAGGAGGACCACACTGTGAGCCAGAGCTAACGTTGCTGTGATAATGCTAACACTAGAATAGGATAGGCCTACTGCCATGTTTATGAAGCAAGAATCAGCGCTGGTCTACATGCCTACGTGATCCCTGGCCAACAACATACGTCTCCCCATTAAAAAAGCTAGTGTGCATGTATTACACCCTCAAAGTTTACAGGGTGTGTCATATTATTTCACTTTTCCAAAGCCACAAAAGCAAGAGAAGAGATACCAGCATAAACACACACACAGACAGGACAGTCTATGTGTCATGAACCTGGCTATTGGTAACTAACTTTACCTCCGTTATTAGGCTTTTACCTCTTTTTTTAGTTTGGTGCAAAGCGCGAACAAGTGTCTTTGCTAGTTTCAGACGAGTCACGGAGGTCCCAGTGGTATCTCCAGAGCCTCCTCGATCCTTATAAAACTGGGGGGGTTAGATTACAGTGCAAATTCTTCAAACTCACAGGAAAAGAAGTAGAATTGCACGCTACAACAGGAGAGAATTCAAGCAAGGCAGGATGATTGTGAACATTTATCAATTATAGTGTCTCCATATATTGATCTCTTGGCATTATTAACATTTCCTAGACATGAACCAGGACAAGCTAACTGCCTGTTTTGTAGGTAGTTGATAATAATTACGGATGTAAAAAGATTAACGTAAGAGTTCATAATGACTAAACCCATGTCCTGTTGTTGAACATCTTCATTTGAATGTCAAGAGAGCAACAACTCTTTTGAATATATTTGCATTTTGATGAAGCAGCCTACTATCTAAAGTGTCTGAGCTAAAATAATCCTAGATACAGTAACATTCCAGAAAACTGATGTAACAGCATTTAATTTCCCCCCATCTTTTTTAATAGAAAAGGGAAACACTATATAATATGCCTCCTCCCCTGGAACACAATTCTCGTATACTGGAGTCTTCATTTTGCTGTCATACAATTAAGACTGATACAGTGCCTTGCGGAATCCCCTGCAGCAATCACAAAAATACCGTCATCCACAATGGGAGAAAAAATGATCTGATGTTTGCCGCCAGCAATCTATAGCCCCCAAATGAATCCATCAATCCTATAGAACTCTCCCTCATATTTTAGTGAGTGAGAATAGGCAGCATAGCGCTATGCTGCGGGGAAGCCCATAACAGAGAGAGAGAGAGAGAGAGAGAGAGAGAGAGAGAGAGAGAGAGAGAGAGAGAGAGAGAGAGAGAGAGAGATGGCCACAACCCCATTAGATCGTTAAAGCGGATGTAGAAATGGCTACTGAGGTGTAGCTCTGCTCATTAGTGTACCCGGGCATGGCATCCCGGGGACACCCGGGCATAGATCGGCTAGCATCATAGGAGCAGGAAGGAGACACAGCATGACTTAGTTTACAATTCACTTTGTATTGCGCTGAGACTGTGCATCGGTGAGATGCTGTTTAATACTGCGGTGTGTAAAAACTAAAACATTTATTTTCATGTTGTATGTATCATTTGGAAAAAAGCCCTAACATCCAGGTAGATATAGAAACAATTCAGCAAACAATATCATAACAAGAAAGCAGTGGAATTGCTGTGTAGTTTGAAGGTTTGTTGTCATGGATGTTTAATTAGTAAAATACATTTTAGAACTAAACAAACAACTGACCTTTCTGATTTTAACCAACCACAGCCAACCTTCTTCCTGATGTTGTCAAATAATGTAAAACTGAGCTGACTCATGTTAATAAGGACATCTAGCTGCCTCTCCAAAGCTTCAAATAACAGCCTTGTCACACCGATGGTTGCCATGGAGACAGGGCTCTTGCATCAGCAGGGACCAAAAGAGAATAGAAGGGCTCAAAGTGGGCTCTATAGGTCTGATCCTCCTCCTGGCCTGTGTCTCTGTATATTTCTACTTTATTTAACACTTTCTACGTTGAGGGTTTTTCACAGATGTTATCTGTAATGGGATTCAGCTGAATACATCAGCAAGATCAGCAGGACAGTTAATTTGTTTCTATGTTACGTTGTTCCATTCAACAAAACAAATCATTTGGCGGTCTGCTATTAAAACATTGTCCAAGGACGACTCTTAAAAGACTCATCAAATGAGCACGGATTTGTCTACCTCATTTATACATGCAGGAATGACCTATTGCATAATGGCACTAATGGAGCTGAACACGTCATTCAAGAGGCATGGAATCATCCACCACCATGCCTACAGTACCTGAACTGATACAGATTCATGTACAGTATAGAGAGAAACATGAAGGCAGAATGATGTTTTCAGCGCCTCTCCACGCATTAGGGGAATTTCCGGTAATGGAAGCCACATCGCCAAGGAAATTAAGGACATTAGTTTACTGTACAAAATAATAGCATTGCAATATACTGAATGCATGACTTTAGCAGTGTAGCACTGGTATAAATTTGTATAAATTACTTGTGTAGCTTTAGAAGTGTGACAATGTCTAATGCATGCCTGCTACACTAAAGTTAAAGGATAAAGCTATGACAAGAATATTGCTGATGTATGCTGTGTGCACGTTCTCCCATGAGTATGCATGTGTGCCCACACACGGCGATGATTGGTGCGAGTGTGCGCATACGTAAGCACCACGCACACACGCCATGCTTCTCAAACCACCTACACGCGTAAAACCTCAAATTCTACACACTGCCCAGGCGTGAAATTGGAGCCCAGGCCGTATACGGCACAATCAAATCTCGCCTTCCTCCTCCACTGTCCACGCCAACATCACCTGATCCGGTCTCCCAGTTATTGGCAAACGGCTTGACGCACAATACAAGGAACCAGCACTCTCATAACATGCGCTGTGTGCTTAGCTATTCTATATTCCTGCTTTCTAAAGGTCCGTTATACTGTGGCATCCCAGCTTGCAACAGTATCAGACTGTGCTGAACTGTATATGAATGCTGTGCCAGAAGATCGTATGCTTGCAATTGTGTAATATTAGCCTACATTTAATTCATGTCAGATTATACAGAATAATAGTGTTTACCTGTTACTTCAAATGTTTGAAAACATTTTGGAATAATACATTTTTGAAAGTTATGTTTTCTTTTCTGGTCAAATTTGAATTTGACCACAGATTATGTTTACATTGTGATCATGGTAATTTTAATTTACGATACACTTTATTTGTTTTGTATAAATTGACAAATGTGATACATATACATATACAGTATCTTGATAACAATTTCTCATCTATAATGTAAAGTCAAGTTACCCAGTTGCATATGTACTGCATTGTAGTGGAGGTTGTATCGCCAGATCTACGTTTTTTCATAATGTTTAAAGGGGTATTTCAGTCATCGTCTTTCCGTTTTCGAAGCATTCCTGATCTCTAAAACATCACTAGGTTTGTTTTCTTCCTTAGAAATATGTCAATAAACGTTTTAAATCATTGTTTCTAACTAGCGTATAGCTCTCACTGTCGGTACCGTTATTCGCATCCAAGATGTCGGCAGTCATACTGGTACGGAGCTCTTGTTTAGGGGAGGGAAAAAGCAAAACTCAAAATAAGAGTGACGCAACGAATAAAATCACAAAACGTCTTTTTTTTAACAGTGTTTAACGTGTTAGGCTATTGTACAAAAACAATGCAAAATCCACAAAATGTTGATTTTGTCTGCAGGGGAGCTTTAATTTGACCTGCCAAATGTAGATTGTGAACCCAATTTTAGACCAGCCCAGTCAGTTTTCCAGCTACACAATTTGTTCCACTCTGCATATCAGTGAAAGATCTCAACATATTTCATCACAGAGGCAGTGCTAAAACAACAGTACCGGTAGGTATCAATCAAATCATTGATTTGTTTGACCTTTATTTTACCAGGAAAGTTGACTGAGAACATATTGATTGGACAACTCTCAGCCAATTAAAGCAAGTGACACACGTGGGGACGATTTTCTGAATGATTCTAGAGAACGCTTGCTAACTTTGAGCTCAAATCAAAACAATATCCCTCTGCAGCACCCTGCCACATTGAAACGCATTGTGAAGCAAAGCGTAGTGCTGCAGCTTCACAATGTTTAGCACTCTGTTTATGCTCCTATTTACAGAGCCAGGGCTGTGTAGAAGTCCTCAACATCCTGCGTATATAATTTGCCTGGTCACCTTCCTTCAAGACGGACATCTTATTCTGCTCTTGTTCACTCACCTTGAGCTTGTGTTCATGTTCTTTGTTGACTCGAGCCAGCAGCTGGGCTTTGCGGCGGTTCAGGGCATCGATGAGAGCATCACACTGCGCCACTAAACAAGCCTCGAACTCCACTCCATTCTCCTGCAGCACAAACACAGCCCACGCTCGAATAGTATCACAGAGGCAGTTACAATAGACAGATATGGATGTTAATGGACAGGTTCCCAATGTTAAAGTACCAACCATATATGTCTCTTTCAGCCATGTAAACCAGCTGATCCTAATTAATAGCACTATATTTAACGAGGCACAATCAGGAAGGAACTAATTCATTGTTATTATCAGATGGGATAATGAATGTGAAGCAGATACCATTTAGATTTCTGAACCATCTTTTCCCCAACCACATTGGAACAGAGCATATCATGGAGGATATTTGTGGTGAATTATGAGAAGCCGCAGAGACAGAAAATTGTAGCATCCCCGGAACACAACAAACTTAAAAGAAGAATTAACAACTACCCACACAGATAAATCTGCATAATGACATGTACAGAGAATCTACCGTGTTTGAAACATGGCTGCAATGTGAGAGCAGATGCACCGGGCTATGCTGAAGAAGACATTTGGCTGAAGGAGTGAAGGGTTGTATGACAGCCTTGGAGTGGGTGTGTGTGTGTGTGCGCGTCTGTGTTTGCGCATACGTGTGTTCGAGGTGGCTTGTAGTCAATCTACTCTTCTCAAATGAGACGTGAAGTATTTCATGAAAAATGTCTTTCATTACACAGCCGGGTTTTACCTCGGTTGCGTTTTTCACAGTTTGTAAAGTAGGTGCAATCATCTTGATTTATCACTACGGTGGGAACGCTATTGGAGTAGAAAATTGTTCACAAGTGTACAGTTCTGTGGGTCATAAGATGATTATTAAGATATAAGGAAATCCATTTGTTTTATTGATACTTATATTCTAGTTTCTTTATGTTTAAAACACCCTGTTCAGTCAGTGGTGTTGGCTATGGCCATTATCTCAAATACTGTACTGTATGTGATTTGTACAGGTTTATAGCTAGTTTGAGAGGTGCTGTGCTTCCTGGTTTCACTCATGTACACTGTGGTAGCCCTCCTCCTCCTCCACCTCCTCCTCCTTCTCCTCCTCACCTTCAGTGTGCCCCACCCTGACGTCTCTACCAGTCTCCCTGGAGTGTCAGCAGGCTGCGTGACATAAAAGACCAGTCAGACACGTCAACTAATCCCAATGTCCCCATCTAATACCAGGTTCTAGTTTTACCACAGGCTGGGAGCTACAGTAACAGAAGTTGCCACCCGCCCTCAAATCTGTGTTCGTGTATGGTCAGTGGCGATAGTGTACGTGCTTGCTGTTTCCATGACAACATACAACTCGGCACTGATACTATGCGCGTGGCCCACAAGCCTGGCGAGAATGAGAAATGAATTTGACCGAATGTGATTGCAATCTTTGTTTGGATTCTGCTATTGTTTTACCAAAGTTGTGTTCTGCACCGCGCGAGACAATGCCCGTTTTCATGACAACCACGTTCTCGGCTTGAGCTATGAGCCTGCCTGAGGAAATTAAACGATATCCTGGTAATGTTCACCTATACAATAGTATAAAAGTTTCAGACGCTACCTTTACAAACACACAACGACGTGATCAAATGTAAGATACATTCATAGGATTGTTCTCTGTAAAGGCAATATTCATATTTGTACACTGTAGTGCTGTATATGGGTTTGGCTGTAACACATGGCACAGAAGACACTAATAGTCTGTAGTCTGTGTGTCTGTGTGTCCTGCCTCTACAGTGGTATGTCTGTGATGTGGCTCTCCCAGAAGACAATATAGGAGTGGCAGGTCAACAGGTCAATGTGTAGCTCAATGAGAGTATGTGTGTGCATGCTTACATTATGTAAACACACTCCTGTGTATACAGGGTTTGTGTGTGTGTGTATTGTACGCATTCACTATTTATTATTGTGTGCATTTGTATGTTTGTATTGTATTTGTTCAGCATGTGTGTGTACACTGTGTGTGTGTGTGCGTGCTTGCGTGTGTGTGTGCATGTGCATGCGTGTGTGTGTATTGTGTGCATACACTATTTATTAATGTGTGAGTTTGTATTGTATTTGTTCAGCATGTATCAGTGTACAGTGTGTGTGTGTGTGTGTGTGTGTGTGTGTGCATTGTACCTGAATGTGCTGCACCATGTTTCTCAGTTGAACCAGGAACTCCTTGGCCTCAGTAGCTCTGTCTGACAAGCCGTTGAGCGCCTGAGACAGCTGACCCTGTAGAACATACACCAATCAATGTACTGTATACAGTATCCTCCAATCACATCAGCGTACTGTACATTATAGGACAGGCACTAGACTTAAGATCAGAAAGAACATCATCTAAACACGATGTCCAGGTCAATGGCGGTGCATCTTTGATTATATTATTACTGTATTATTGCATAATTGTCCTAAAACTACCCTTTGAGGCAACAGTATGGCCATAATACAAATTATACAAGTATATTAACAACAGCTTGGACACTCTCTTACTGTATATATTATAGCTCTGGACATCTTATGTAAAGGACAGTGTGGATTGCATTTCATTCCCTAAGGGGGGAAATGTAGTGTAGATCAACTGGAAAGACACTTACATAGAGCTGAGCTGGACTCACTACCCACACAAATATTTTAAACACATTTTCCCAGGCTAATTCACTACAGACCTACACAGTAAAACGTTAACACATTGACTATTTGTCATAGACACTGGTGTCATCATGTCAGGCCATAGTTAAGTTGAGAATGTCTCGGTCCACTTCTCCATCATTTGATTATTCGATTATTCCTTTAACCCGCTGGGCATCGTGAGGTGATCACAGTGCAAATAACAGGAAATGCCATTTGTCTAGCTGTGCAGGATGACACATACACATACACACGCTTGTTTGGTCAGAAGAGGGTCAGTGCAGCGTGTCAAGAGGGGTTGTGTGAACATGCGGCCTGCCTCAGCCCCCACCCTTTGGGAATGCTGTTTGTGGACAGGACAGACACAGGCTTATTGTCCTCTGAGAGTAGAGAGTAGTGGGCTGCTTTGGACCAGAAGGAGAAGAGCAGGAAGAAGCCCAGTATATATATTTGTATTTTATGCTCCCGTAATCTGATGGGAGCCATGATCACCTTTGACCTCAGGATTTGGGAACCCATGGCAGCTGCCCCAGGCGTAACTCCAGTGCGCCAGGGGACTGTTTAAGCCGGGGACAGCTGAGCAAAGACCCTAATGTAAACGTTCCAGTATCGTGGAACTTGAAGCAGCTTCCTCTGCGTCAGCCTGGGACTGACATTCCAGCAGAGCCAGACGTCAGTAACAGGGTGAGGGAGCTACACGGGAAGTGTCCCAAAAGCTTCGGTTTAGATCGTTTTCAGGCTACAGATAGAGGACCTAGAAAGCAATATATGGTATACTCAAGCATCTATTGGGTCTTGAAATGGTTTTCCTTATAAGAAACAAAAACATGCTTGACTGAATATTAGTCTAAATGCAGTATGGTGACAAAATACAAATATAGATTACATTCTGAAGTTATCATTACGTGCCTTGAACCACCAGGGCACAAAAGCAGGGTCTCATTCTCCGAGACAGCATTCTAAATTCCCCCAGCGACGTCAGCTCCATTTGAGCTGGATCACCAAGCAGCCACCACAGTTTAGAGATCCTGTCAATCACAATTGACTCTGCTGGCTCCACCAGATGTCAGTGGGTACATTCACACCTGGCCTATCAGCCATCCACAGTGCTGTCTCGTGCCCTTTCATTTCTCCAATAGGCTTTTCATTTATCTCACACTCTCACACTGTGTGTGTGCGTGTGCGTAACTGTGATGGACATCAAATGAGCCCTTGCCTTGTGTTGGGTGACAAGACCGCCAAAGCCACGAGAACAGTAATAATTTCCCCACAGAATCTGCCAAAACCAGGTCAACGTGATGCAAGGAGAGTATGTTGTATTTTGCTCAGCCAGTAGGAATACAGTATGCTTGCTAAAGAAGGCTGTCGTCATATAACAGACTTACAGTAAATGTGCACAAGGCTGCATCCTCCACACATTTCATTTAAAAACATCCGTGTCGCTAAGGAGCTTGAGGAAGAGGTGGTTTGATCTGTTCTGATCTGATAATAGATCATTTGCAATGGGTAGTTTTGAAGATGAAGAGCAGTGAGAAGGAAGCAGTTTGAAATGTCATAGTCTAGGCAGCAGGTTATACAACATTAATTAGCATAATCTGAGTGGCGGTTTGCTTTAATTATATGATCTTCTTTCTAATAAGTTTATAGAAGCGTAAATGTAGGTGATATATTTCTGGTTTTTCAGAAAACAACTGTAACCAATTCCTCCTCCATTGTTATCACATCCTGCTATTTTTCCCCATCTAAGGAGCATGATTGGACAAAGCCAATGCACACGCACATGCATTTTATTTACACAGACCCGTTTTCACATCAGCCTCCCCTTGTGGCCAAAATGATACACAATCATACACTACCACTAGGGAAACCAAAGCTCTCAAAACGGTACTGGGTTTGAGACCACAGCTTTAGAGGGGGAGAGGCCAAAATGGCATAGCAACTGAGGAGTTATTCAGACTGATTGATGAGAACTATTAGTAAAATCTTACCGTGCATGATATTTACATCTCATCACACATGGATTCGCAGTTTAACATCTCTTAAAAGGGAATGAAATTTAGTGTCACGGTACGATGGATACGCTTGTAATTTACTTCCGCTCAATGCACAGATTTAATGCCATGTGACTTACCGCCGGCCCTGGGGGAAAACACGCATCTCTCCCAGGGAAAGTCCAAATAAACACATCATGCAACATTGGGGCGGAGAGGAATGTGCTGGAATGTTTGGAGCATCCCCAATCTCAATGGCACAGGAGTTGTGGGGTCCTAGAATTCTCCCGCTATTTAGAGTCACTAATCATCTTGGTAATTAAGCAGAGCGGGAACACATGCGTTCTATGACTGATTCACCAGCGGCTGCAGGCCCATCCTGTGTTTCCCTGCAGTCAAATGAACAGGCCAGTCTGCAGCCACCGGGAAGCAGGGATGTCAGTGAGGCTTCAGAGCCTATTTAGATAAAAGCCCCCAATAAGAAGTAGGTTGCACAAGGACAGATGAAATAGGTACTGTATAATGTCAATAGTAATTATATAAAAGTAAAGAGAATAAAACCATATACACATACAAAATGCCCAGAATCTAGTAAGCACTCAGTGCTTAAGCGGACATCTCAGTGCAAAAATGTACTCTTAGTCTCCATGGCCTACTTTCCAAAAGCTACATTACCTTGCAGTGAAAACAGGGCTGTTTCCCAACGCTGCAGGCTAAAAGCATTCACTAACGCTATTCAATAACACTACTAGGACCCATTATACTGTTAAATACTATAACACCAGATCAGTGATACGGTAACTCAAAACACTTTGGTCACCACTTTATGTTCAACAAGATCCCAAATGAAATGAAAGTGGCCGGTGCATTATTCATCTGCTACTGTATATCTATACTGTCATCAATAATTCATAAATTATCGTTAACTATCCACACAAAAAGTTTTACAACAAAGACAGTTTTGATGTAATATGATATTTAAATGAAAGACAGATATGATGGCACCAGAAATCATATATTCTTGTCAAACCCTGAACTAAGCAAGGACGTTTGCCTCTCACAGGCAGTGAGTCTGTCTATCTGTCTGTTGTGGATAGTATCAGCTACTACAGCTTGTCTAATGTATGTAGATGTGTGTAGACTTCAGTATATTTTGCATTCGGTCTGGTTGCGACTGTAATCTACATACTGTAGCCCTACTTCCAATTACTAGATTACTGGAATAAAGATTATAATAATAAAAGTGAGAGAAGTGGGTCATAACCTGTATTGAGCACATGCTCACCAGATTCAGGTTGCCTTCATCATGCGTGTCCTCGTTTTATCTGTGAGAGCAGCCCCATGTAACAGAACCTAATGAATAATTCTGCTTTAAGACACCAATTTCTGACTTGCATATAGTAAAAAACTGAATTAACAATTAACAATGATTCTGAATGTATTGTATGTGAATGTGGCACATTTTAGTTTAACATCTGAATTATATTAAGTATATAAAATATTATGTCTGCCAATTGTAAATGTAACTTTCTTGCTTTTTCTGCCTCTCACTTGTATTCTCGCCTATTTCCCTAACTCATTCCACTTTACAGACACTTCACTGTCTTTACATGACAGCTGGAAGGGTAAATAGCACAGACCATCATGGAGGACCATCAAACAAACAGCTTTTGATGCATCTAACATGCTGTGAGACGTCGGTCTCCACAGACCGTAAAGTGTCCGGTTCATAACAAATATCTGCAACAGTCTTTTAACTGCACAGAGCCCAGAGGACCTGCTTCAGATCCTGTCTACAGGATCACAGGGCTATTATTATACACATGGTCAACAGAAAAGAAGATTATGACAATGCATAATGTCAGTCTGGGAACTGAGCAATCAAAATGGTCCTTATACAGGTGTCAAGCAAATCATTAGAAGGTCATTGGACTATTCAGAAATACAGTTGCCAATTATTTTCCAAGTACTTAATTGCCAATTATATTAAATTAACTACCTACAGGACCCTGATTGGTACTGTAGGTGGTTTATTATACCCAACTTCAATTATGAGTTCCCAGGCTGATACTGTATTTACAGTGGAGCAAATCGCTAGACGCTAGAGCTTCACGATGGCTTTACCAAGCTAACATCTCAGACCGAGGTTGCACTTTAATAAAGGGAAGCCTATTGGTCTGAGAGGTTACAGTATCTCCCACCTAAAATGTCTCAAGTTTGATTTACTACAAGATGCCTAACATAGTGTACCTGCTCATAAATACCTGTACTTACTGTAAGCAGGTTTGGATAAGTGTTAGTGTGCTAGTGTCCACACATGCTGTACAATCAGACAGACAGTCTGACTTTCAGACAATCCTGTCACTTTCCACGGTAGATGAAAGACCACAGAGGACGGTAGGAGTCATTTTGACAGCAGCTGACTTTTAAAGAGGTTTTTTCTCCTCGACTCCCACGGCGCTTGAATGCAGACGAAGGCTGCTCTCACTGGCCTTACATCATAACCTGTCATCCCAAAACCCTGAGCTGTGCTGCATCTGACAATGGCAGAGCACAACTGAGACAAATCTTCAAAGTTCGTCCCCAAATCCTTCTCCATCTGTCCTCATTAACCTGGTTTCTGTTGGGGCATCCTTGACAGGGGTTTGTGGAGCATCAAGGTGAGTTGGAATCTCTGTGGAGAGCATTTGTTGTGTGTGTGGGGGGTGGGGGAGGTTATTCAGAGGGGTGTTTGAGGGGAGAGCATTCTGGAGATGAAACACAAGTCAACATGCAAGGGCAGCGTATAAGAGGGAGGGAAAAACAGCACCAAACTTTCCCCAAATTATAGAGTTCAATCAGACTCTTGGTTTGGACAGCTTCAGGGGTTGTCCAGGTTAAGATCCCTTTCTCTTTCAGAATGATCTCTCTCTCTCTCTCTCTCTCTCTCTCTCTCTCTCTCTCTCAGCCTGTTGCAGATGTTCTTCCTCTGCAGATGCTTTGTTCTTGAGCCCCTGTGATAAATCATGTATAATAGGCACCTAACAAATGAACGCCTATGGCGTAGATGCTTTTGGAGTTGTGTGTGACCTCTTGTGACATGTGTGAAAAGGCCAGGACTACTCACTATGTGGAGCTTTAACAGTCTGTCTCTAGCCATTTCTCCTTTAACGTCATTTAGAGATTAACACAGGCACGCCGTCACGACATGAAGCGTTTTGACGCAAATCTGAAGCGGCAGAGGGGACGAGTCACACTACAGCTTTTAAACTTATACTCCTTTGCAACCAAAATTGACTTTGGAGTCGTGAAATTGATTGGCACGCTGGTTTAGACACAGTCACGGAGGCCTTCAGGGAGAGATAACACAGTTTGTTGCCTGAGTACCGACCAGAGGAATGGAGAAGGCGTGTGTGAGAGAACGACAGTGTGGGCCTGACGAGCGCAATGACCTGAAGCAACGTATCTCACCACACATGGCACACACGCACGCACTCACACACTCACCCACACACGCAACCACGCACTCACACACTCACTCACTCACGCACGCACTCAAGCACACACGCACGCATGCACTCACTCACACACGCTACCGGTATATCTTTTTTTTCAAAAGAGATATAAAATTAGACAATATCGTTTATATCGATATAGTTATATTATGCATTTATTCATGACTTTTTCGATTTGTTCCTCTCTCCCTCCATGCCTGCACTTAGTGCGTTCAGAGTGTCAAAGGGGCGGAGCCACCAGAGAAAGCTCACATGTCAATTAATGTTCCTAAAAATAACAAATTTCACATTTCCGTAGGGTTTCCTGTTTTTTTCTCTATGCCTGAAGGATTTAGCCCACTTTATAGAAAATACCGATATATATAGTGTATCGGTATTCAATCTAAATATATCGGGGTATTATTTTTGGTCCATATCGCCCAGCCCTAACACCTGCACACACTCACATACACTCACGCACGCACGCACTCACGCACTTACTCACTCACGCACTTACACACGCACTCACACACTCACTCACTTACGCACTCACACACTCACACACTCACTCACTCACTCACTCATGTACTCACTCACTCACTTAACTCAAGAAAGTACTAGGATGAATGCTGGGAATCTGTTCAGTGTAATGGGGGTGTATGTTCACTATGGCGCTTTACAGTATTGTTATCTCCACGAGAGAGAAACCGAGGTCAATGCTGTTGACCTCGACAGTAACATGACAGTGTTACATAGGTAACACATCTAAAGATACCAGCTGAGACAGCCCCATTTACAAAACACACTGCAGGCATCAGTGCACGACTTTCTATTTCTACTTGTCTGGATGTTTTCTCTGTCTGTGTGTTTTTATGCGTTTGTTTGCATATTCATATGCAAAGCTTAATGTATTTCTGCTTTGCTAGCATGTGTTATGTGCAGTGACCTGTATGTGTTTGTAATTTGCATGTGTGTGTGTGTGTGTGTGTGTGTGTGTGCGTGCGTGTGTGTGTGTGTGTGCACTGCCTATAATGTCCCTGTGCACATACTGCATGTCCTTCCATACAACAGTACAACTGTATACAACACGAAAAAAACTGTATCCGCAAGATATGGAAACGTTCCTGGACGCTCCCCCAGAGAGCTCAGTGGAGAATGCCAGAGGAATGCCTGGAAGCTCTGAAGGCTGCCCACCACGAGGAGTCCAGCTCCCCTCAGCCCAGCCATCTGTCACGGCTCCACAGACAACAGCTTTGCACCACAGGTCGGTCGGCCGGCCGGGAGGGAGGGAGGGAGCCTGCCGCGACATGGAAATAAACAGGTGCCGTGGACATGGACGCTCGTTGAAAATCGGCATAAAATATACCCGGCGCCACTCGGATGTCTAAAAATAGCATTCCCCGTCTTCAATTTGTGTGCGATGGAGATGCAAAACCAGAAGCCATCAACTTTCCAAGTGGTGGCGAGGAAGGAACGATTCCCCCTACTGGTTTTCCATCAATTTTACATGTGGCCAAGCTCAGAGGAGCTTTGCTATCTCACCACAACTATTTGTTCTACGACTGTAAAAGAAGTTGGCCGGCTGCTGGTTTATTTAATGGATGTTTGGTATAGCAAACCAGGCCTGCACTCACTCATCTATCTCTAATAGAAGTCTATAGGCCTGGGCCTTTGGAACCGCAGCAGGGGATGAAGTGTGTGTGTGTGTGTGTGTGTGCGTGTGCGTGCGTGCGTGC
>JAOEGT010069060.1:0-16437 GCA_025447795.1 Speoplatyrhinus poulsoni
ACAGTATGTCTCATTATTAGCGGGCTAAAAGTGGAGCCCATAAGCTTTGCATGCGGTGAGAGTGGGCCCCTGACCTCCACATCACCGGGGAGCACTTATCTTTTTATAAGGAGAAGTTTAAGCACTCTGGTATGGCTCAGAGTGAGGTCATCCTTCAGACCTCTGTGTGCATGGGAAGAGACTGTCTTGACACAACATGAGCACCAACAGCAGCGCCATGAAATAGGAAGCCTTTAAACTGTGTGTGCGTGAGAGAGAGAGAGAGAGAGAGAGAGAGAGAGAGAGAGAGAGAGAGAGAGGGAAAGTTCTTGAAGCTGAAATCACCTTTACATTGTTCTCTCTACAGACTGCACTCTGAAGCTGACTAATAGGATCTACAGTAATTATGGCATAGCATCACACCAGTGACGCTATACTGTATACCCTGCCAATGTGTTAGTGCAAGCTTTACACTCACTGTGGGAGACATACAGTAAAGATCGGTGGAAATTCCACCATACTGTATGTGAACATTTTACTAAAATGTTGTTGCAAACTGCATCTTTATGTAAATGTATTACCAGTATTAGTTGGTTTACAAAAGTGTGTGTGTAGAAGACCATTTAATTGGACCCATTTGTACTTCATGCTACAAAACCTTCTCCTAATTAAGTAAGTGTTCTCACTTAGGTGGGAAATACACAGTTTCACACAAACAAGTGCAACTATAAAAAAAAGAAATTACAGTATCATCAGATATCTTCCAAAATAAGGCTTTAAAAAGACTGTGCTATATTACACAACTAGTTTGTTGTTCCAGTAGACTCATTTTGTTAAACTGCATAATGTTAAATAATGAATTGCATGCAATATCAATACAGAATAAATACAGGATGAATGGCTATACACTGCATGTAGAGGGACTTTTTAAAGTGACATGCTCAACATTACATATGTATCTGTGCACGTATGTGTGTGCGTGTGTGTTTAGAGACCCATATATATTTAATATATATCTACAGTATATCTGGCAGGTTAAGCACTGCCTGCTAATGTCAGGACCTTAAAAGCACATAAAAATAAGGCCTTATACAGGGTCTGTGTGGGGGTCTTCAGCAGCTAGGGAGACATCGAGAGAGGTTTCCTCCAGGTCAGGAGTCACACCGAAGCTGCCGAGAATGGCACAGAGCAGTGGGGCTTTGTTGGAACAGCCACGTTGGTACGCTGTTTAATTGTTTCCTTGGGAAAACAGTAGAGGCGCGGTGAAGTGCAGATCAGGGAGGAACCGGTGTTGTTTGGTGATGGATGTGTGTGTATGTGTGTGTGTGTGTGTGTGTGTGTGTGTGTGCGTCTGTGTGTGTGGGAGGACAGAGAATAAACCATGTCACGCCGCACAGCTTGAGAGGCATGGTCGAGCCAAACACATGATGGGGAGAGGACAAAGGGAAAAAAATTTATTGGTATTACACATCTAATATTACAAGCCTTATGTGTGTGTATGTATAGTATCATCACAATATGTTGGATGGAGTACAGTATGTTCGCAGTGTGCATAATACTTTCATCTCCCCGCAATCCCTCAGTTTGAATCCATTGTGTTTAAATGTGGATTCGAGGTCGATTTACGCATACAGTACATGTACGTGTGTGTGACACTGATACATTGGTGGTGTTTTCTTGTTTTGATAACACATTATGCCGTTTTATGCACCACTTTCTTGATGGCTAACTCACAATGACAACGCAACGCATAAACACACACAGAAACGGAGCACATTTGAGAGATTAGCCATATCAAATCCAAGCGACAGTCACAGAACGCTAATTTGTCACGGCAGTTGCTCCATCAGGACCTTGGTATTGTTTTCAGACGTGTTGGGGCCATACAATGTTTGAATTAGACCAGGCGCCTGGCTAACCCACTTGGGTAAAATGAAGCATAAGGGCCAGCTTTCTCTCACAGCCTCTTTTAGGGGATTAGTTGACATGTTAAGTTATTGGAGGACTAATATCCATGATTAAAACAGTTGATGATTGCACACAATGGAGAGACATATTTTACTGACCTTCCCTCAAAGGGGAATGGGGGGGAAGATGGCGGTATGGAGAACTTGGGGGTTTATGGTAGAGGCTCACTCACGGTCCACGGCGAGATAATAACGCCCTATTTAACACTTGATCTGTGGATAGTGAGCTATGAACTCCCAGTGAACCTTAAGGGCCAGCATTAGAACAATATGTGTTAGTGGTTCCTGGTCATTTAGCTGTTTTCTGCAGTCGCCATGTGCTGTTTTCTTATGTTAACCTTCGGGGCACTGAAGGAGTTTATACAGGAGTCATTCTGAAGTGAGTTCAGACATGCAGGATCGTATGACATCCACAGGTATACTTATATGAAGGATGCTTTGAAGCCAAGTCATTCAGTTGACCAGGCTACGCGGATATCAATGGAGATTAGTCAGAGGTGCAAGTCTTTTCTGTTAGTCATCACAAATAACCCTGTTCCTGCTCAAACATTTCCCCAGATCTCCCACCTTGTTAACAAGACAAAACCAACAAAACCAGAAGCCCCAATAAGTCTGTTTTAAACATATATTGAGAAAAGCACTGTTTGCTTATTGGACCAGTAGCTGTGTTGACACGGTGACATCATTAACAGGTGCCTCATCCGGTTGGCTGTTGATGGAACATTTTCATTAACGTCGCTGGTCACTGGTCAGACGCAGCTAGCATAGGGCAGACCAGCAATTAGTTGCTTGTTACGGACTGTTGTCAATGTTTATGATGTGTCAGAGGAAAGAGGTGGGCCTGTTGTTTGTGCAGGGGCAGGGAGAGAGACAGAAGGAGACAGAAAGAGAGAGAGAGAAAGAGAACGAGCGAAAGAGACTGACCAGACTAGGTTGCAATAAACCAGAGGAAATGATGCTGACCATTGTAATTGCTCTCACCCAGACTGTTGGCCTGTTCTCAGTCTGTAATCGCTGTGCAACGTTAATCTCCTACCAAAACAACCACTCTCCAAGAACTACACAGCAACATGTTGTTTCATGTAGACCAATACATAAAGACATTGAGTAAAAGGAAATCATACTTTATGCTTGAGGAAATTGAGATGCATCTTTTTAGTTTCGAGAGTGAAATACATTTCTACATGCAGGAAATTAATTCAGGATACCTACCAAGAAATCTACAAGCCAAGCATATGGGAGGAACTCTACAGCAGTAACCACAAGCTAGGCTTTAAAACCATACCCAAAACAAACTTCTGGTCTGAATGTCCTGGCTCTATATAAGATTGTCCATTCTACGCCCTGCTACTTCATTTCCCCCTCCCTGTGGCTAATGTTACATGTAGCATACATGCGTGTGCAGTGTAAGGACAGCCTTAACTTCCATAACCAATGGAGGGTATTCCTTCTGTGTGAAATATTGCCTTCCCCACACAGCCAGGCTCAAGGCCAGCCCATCACAGTTTCCAAACAAGCACAGAACATCCCACATGAATCACGGGGCCCAGTGCGTTTAATCTTTGAGAAGTGTGGAGTGATAGCACAACTGGTTCCAAATTCCCGACAAAGCACATACAGAAATGATCAATACACCACATGTCACCCTTCACCGCCTGTGGGGGTCCTACAGTACACCCAGAGGTGGGATAGATGTAGCATCGGTCATAGCAAACACTGTCTTAGAGCTTTGTTTCATGGTAAACCCCCTCCCATTACCAAGTCCCTGAGTCGACCCTGCCTGACCAATGACAGGGTAAAATCCTATGGTCAAACAACGAGGAACAATCTGGCACAGATAAAAAATCTGTTACCAGTTAGGTGTGTGTCAACCCCATCCGCCTTAATCCATGTTCTATCACTGTCATTCATTTCCCTTTAGTTCCCAGCTTCACTTTTCACCCTCGGTTTCTCAATCCCACGCTTATTTTGAAGAGCGCCAACTGACTCAGGATGCGACTCCCCCCAAAAAAATGACTGCTTTTGTTTGACAGAAACACACACACGCACCTACACAGAGAGACAGAGAGAGAGAGAGAGAGGGAGAGGGAGGGAGAGAGAGGGAGAGAGAGAGAGAGAGGGAGAGAGAGAGAGATGGGGCGACAGACATAGAAGGCTATGCACTCAAAATTCCCATGGTTTGCCTAAGGTTACTGCACTACATTTTATTGGCATGCCAACCCACCTGCTCTCTCTCTCTCTCTCTCTCTCTCTCTCTCTCTCTCTCTCTCTCTCTGCGTTCACATACAGTATATACCGTAGCCTCTATACTCATGGTGTTGGTCTAAGTGACTTAGCACAAGTGGCGCTTCAGCATAATGCTTTAGCAAACTATACATGATTACTGTACATTTGTGTTGACGGCTGTGGACTGGGAATCAAACTTGTGACCTTTTAACCCTTCGTGTCCCAACGGCAGGCAGTGCTGCTACTCCAGTCTTATTAGTAATCTTCTACAGGTCGTAAATATCTACCAACCTCAGTGTGCAGATTTTTACAGGCACCAGTAGATTAAAGGTGCAAACACTACACACTGAGAATCATCTCTCTCTCTCTCTCTCTCTCTCTCTCTCTCTCTCTCTCTCTCTCTCTCTCTCTCTCGACAGAAATTGGGTTAGAGCTACTGAAACCAAGTCATGTGCTTTAATGGCCTACACCTACAGTACACACACACACACACACACACGCACACACACAGGGCCAGGTCTGGCCGAACATTAGAAACAAACAATGGTGGATTCTGACAATTAGCTGGTCGCATACATTGCATCCAGACCTACTGAACAGGGTGTATTAATCACACACACACACACATACACAAGACCACACTCACACACACACACACACGCACACACACACACACACACACACACACACACACACACAGGCTAATGAGCAGAGTAATATTCAAACATATGGAAGCCATTTGTTCATTTACCTCTTCCTCGCTTGTGAAAACACAGAAATATAGCAAAGTAGGGGTAAAGAGCAACCGGTCTCTGAGCTGTCTTGGATTACTTAGCTACTACTGGTTACTCTGGACAAAATTGATTATCCATATCCATTATCAGCAATCAAACATAGGCTTGTGTGTACTTTAATTTTCCTTATTTACATAGCTTGTTTTTCTGATTATCATAAACATCCTAAAAAGAGAGCATGCTGTTTTAGAATAGCCTACTGTATATACTGTAAGCACATCTTATCAGTAATTAGCACGTAGTATGAGCAATCAATGGCCCAGGCTAAATGTCACAACCTTCTTCCATAGACCACACAGCAAGGGTTCGTCGTAGTCTAATACTATAAACTTTAAACTAAAATTTAAAGTAATACACACCTACATAAAAACACACATTTACATACACACAATGATTGATGTATTCTTGCTGATGTTACCTGCAGGGAACATTTGCGGTCTGCTGTATTAGTCGTCATGATTGCACATACATGAACATAGAAATACAGTATGCCACTTATGTCAACACTGGGCGCCAAGGAAACTGTGCGGGTCAGCTAGTTTTGCTAACCTCGCCCTCTAACACAGCGCTTAAAGCAGCAACGCTACAGCAGACTATTCATACACATGCCCTTGTTAGTGTGTAGGATCTGGCCATACATTGTGATAGCTGTTGGGTCAGCTGATCCATAATCTGTCCTCACCATAGCTGCAGTGCAAGTGTACAGCAGTGGATCCACTGCAGAAAGCAGAGAGAGAGAGAGAATGAGACTGCATATTTGTTGGTGTGTAGGCTCGTTCTGTCAATATCTTCGGGTTCCATTCTCTGACTGACTGAGATTGAGGTGGCTGGGGAGCGGGTCTGTGGTCCCTGGATTTTTTTTTTTGTGTGTGTTTTGGGGATGGTGGGAATGGACTCCTGATGTTTGTTTGTGATTGGAGGGGTGGAATGATGAGTGTAACATGAGTATTACTTTTTTTATTTTTTTTATTTTTGTATTTTTTTATTTTGTTTTATATATTGTATTGTTTTTACTCATTTTGTATTGTTTTTAATGACGTTGTAGTGTGAACCACTTTGTGTTACATTAATTTGTAAGAAAAGTGCTATATAAATAAAGATTGATTGATTGATTGATATGACGTATCTAAAATTATGTCAGATTGATATTTACTGTTGCTTCACTAGACATTGTCTCTCAGTAAGCTATACTGCCGCCAATATACTGTATATAAACATCTTATATCTTACACATGCACGCACGCACGCACGCACGCACGCACGCACGCACACACGTAAACTCAGGTGCAATTCACGTAACCCGTGAGCTCAAAGAGGACAAAGTGATCTGTGTTCCACTAGGCGACTCATGTCCTCTGCTACATGCTAGCATGGCATTAATACATCTATACTTCACCAATATCCTCCCAATTACTGCACACTAATGGGCCAACACACACACACGCACGCAGACACACACCCTCCTTTGTTCAGCGCGCTGATGCCTGTGACAACATCAGTTAGCATCAATCTGTCACATTGACATTGGCCATGTTTTTTTGTGGTTTGCCACCTATGGATTCCCTGCTGACACCCCATCGCTCGAGTGTACGTGTGTGTTTGTATTTGCATAATATGTGTGTGGGTGTGTGTGTGTATGTGTGTGTGCGTGTGTGTGTGTGTGTGTGTGTAGGCAGGCCAGTTAAATAACACAAGCTAATAACTGCATGGAGTCACAAAGCCTTTCTGTATTAGTGCCGGTAACTAAAAGTTATAACCAGAGTACGAAGGCAAGATTCATTTTGATTAGCTAAAATTAAAGATCCTCTTTAAAACGCATTAGCTCAGCCACAGCATTTTACCCTACTGACTACCGTGTGCAAGCTACAAAGACCAGTAGCAAACACAAACAGAAAGAACCAATGGAATAAAATATCTTTACACAAACTAATCAGATATTCTTAATAAACTTAGTGATACAGGACAAGTATTTATGCAAGGGCATTCTCTTTAATCTTTAAGATATTTTATATGGATAGCATGGATTATTGGTTTAGTTCCTAGCTTGGGTCCATTGTGTCCAAAGACCTGCAATACAATATCCCAGCTGTGAGGGGTCTGAGTGTTATAATACACCAATGGACCAAAGTGTCCCTCTACTCATGCCCTAACATAAGTTAATAGATGCATATACGTATTGTGCATCTCTGCCAGATCAGGGTATGTTTACCTCCATATTTACTTACTACTTGGAGATAACGGGGGCTTTTAGGCCTACCATAGTAGGCATTTATAGTTAATCATACAACAAACAGCAATTGTAAAGCTTAAAATCAACAAGTTCATACATGATGAAAGCTATGGCAAGAGAGGAGAGTCAAATCAATTATGATTAATGCAGCTGGGAGTGGCCACAATAGCATTAGATATCTCAAATATGCAAAACATATTGAAGGTGGGCTGGCTATGTCTGATCATGTAATAGATTACTCTGCCATATGAAAATATATGCATTTGCAAACTCACACAAATGCATACAGGCATATACTAATTTTTGCACACGCACGTGCACGATCACAATCACAATCACGTGCATAGCAAAAGCATTGGTTTATTGCAGCACTGGTTTATTTGGATGTTGCCTGTTTTGCTCTGGTCAAACTATAGCAATATATCACAATCAGATGAATCAGTCCCAGTTTCAAAACAAAATGAAACTTGACTCTGTGCACCTGAACAAAGGCCAGGAGCAACATGGCACTTGATCCAAACAATGCCCATTATGAAGCCCATATGTCTAACATGTTAGTTTTGGTTACAGTGTACTTTTATACATATGCCCTATTGTTTTCCCCCTCTGTACATTTGAAAAGGAAAATATTCTGGTACAGTAACATGAAACCAGCTGCCACGATTAATATCATCGCAATCTCTCACACGTTCGTACGGATGCGTGCGCGCCACACACACAAACACACACACACACACGCACACACACACACACACACACATCTTCCATCTAGCTTTCTCTACAGTACAAAAACCAAACAATCACACCCACATACTTCATATTTTACTCTTCATTTATCTATATCATCTACACACACACACACACACACACACACACACACACACAAAGAAAGATGGATGTGGTGCTTAGAGGTTCTTGGCTGTGAAAACAGGTTGGCAGGTCAGATTCTAAACGCTTTCTAACGAGAGGTCCAGCTGTGTGTGTACTCCATCTACTTTCATAACACACCCGGAAATGTGCATGCACATTATTCTCTCGTATATGTGACTCTGAATCACTCAGATATACAGCATCTACAGATTATCCAATGTGGAAAGAAAAAACCCTGTGTTTTATGCTACTTCACACTTATGAAGGTTAAAGTTTAGCATCTGTCAGTCATAATTGGAGTCTGATGGCTATGGAAATGAACAGGAATAGCCCTGCAGTGAAATATTGTTGGCACTGCGAGATGTGTGATACACAGACACACACATGCAAAAGAGTATTCACGCAATTAAAAAATAAACGCACAAAGACATGTGTATACATATACACACTTGCATGCACAGTAAGAAACACAGAGACTTCAACGTAATGGTGTGAGTATGACCAGCCAGTTCTACACATACAGTACGTGAAATAAAACATAGTGGTGGTCTCGTGGTGAGAGAGCTGACCCAGAACAAAAAAATGTAGCGCCTCTTTCAAAGCATGAGAGGAGCATGGCGCTCACGTGTAAATAAATCACAAGTGATGCACTGGCAACTCACTCTACATCCCCATACTGTACGTCTGGTTCAAGAGCTGTCTGAAATCAAGCTGAAGAGAGATTGCTACATCAGTTGCACATTCAAGTATGGGAGTTCCAAAGGGTCCCACAAACATTACCGAAGCCCTGTTGCCATCTGGGTGTTTGGCTCCAAGATGATGCATCAAAGATGAATTATGCATTATGAATTAGTAGTAACTTAATACCGTGTCCACACGCTGAGTCAAACAGCAAAACAAATGCTGCACAACTCCGATCAAACAAGGCAGAGATTAATGTAGAGCGTTTTTCCTATATTAACTGGCAAGGTATGGCTGTAATTCAGTGTAACGAGAAGAAACGAAGACGCCATTTACCGCAGGAAAGCATGACGCACGTTGGCAGGTCCACCAATCAGAAGTCTTGTATTAATACAAAGTTGGTCTTGGGTCCACTACATAAATGTAATACATATATGTAAGATAGCAGCATGCCACTAGCAAATTACATCATACTGCTTAATTTTTAACCATTACTACAGTGTTAATCAAACACAAATAAACTTTCAAAACTATAACATAATACTCTTGAAGATCACATCAGCTGAGTTTATTTGTAATACATTGTATCACCATTACGTATGTTACATGTCTTTATTACATGTCTTATTTTTGGCTGGCTATTCAAATGCAACATTCCAACACTCTCCGTGCTTTTGCTTCAAAGACTAGACTCACTGCGACACTATAGAATGGCAGCACGTGTGTTCAGAGAGCGTGCTCCGCCATGGTTCATCCCATGATATCTGCTGCTCTAAAAGGTCGGTTGGTCTCTCCCTATGCTCCCTGGTGTCTGATACAACGCAAAATGAAAAGCAGATGTTCCTGGGAAGGGAAAAGGATGTGTCTATTCCTGTGTCTGTGCGTGTGCCCGTACTCTCAAATGCAAATGTATCTATTTCTACGTGTGTGCGTTTCTTGGCCATGTTTATGTGAAATTGAATCAAATGTGTGTGGATGGATACAACAGTTGTCTGTGTGTGTGTGTGTGTGTGCGTGCACGCGCACAGTGTGTAGGAAGGCAGGCAGACAGCATTTTTAAACCGTTACCATGACAGCACTTGTCCCTGGTGTGACAATATGAAACCAGAGTCTATAACCATCTGACAGAAGCAACAGGAGGAACATCCTGTCCTCTCCTCTCATCCCTCCTTCCATCACTCGTCCTCTCTTCATAATCCCCCTCCCTTTGGCTCCACCCACACGTACACCCATGATCCCCACCTATTTCTGGTGAAGAGCTTTATAATATTAAAGGCTTTCTCTTGTACCCAAAATGATGGCCATATAGTTTGTAGTCTCAGTCTTCAGTTGAAGTGTCTTGTAAATTAATACATGGCATATCTTTAAACCTTTATTCCCATATTAGAATCTCATTGGCCTTTGCACTGGAGTGAATTATTTATATGCCACGTGTGGTGGTCTGAGTTTGGGAAGGATATCAGAATAATCGTTGTCTTGCTGGACAGGTCTGTATATAGTATGTGGTTATACCTATACAGTATTTGTATTTTCTCGTATTCCAATATAGGGCAAGACTACTGGTTATTCATTGAATATGGGCATAATAGCTGATATATTATGGTACTAACTAATACTGTACCTATGCAGCACATAATCCAATCTTACTTCATTCTATGGGTTCAATTAATTTTCATTTTGGGCATGGTTTATGGAAAAAAGAGGTCAGTGTTGACACACTGTAAACTCACTGTATTTAGAGCTGAAACTGGACCTTGGCATAATGATAGGCAATCACTGCATTAGCATGGGATATTACATGATTCACAGCCGCCAGACACAGGCGACGATACAACGTGTTCAGGTGGAGACCAGACCTCATTATACACGCATGCACGGACACAAAGTGCACACACAAACAAGCACGCCAGTCAAAATACATACACATACATGCAGATATTACACGCAGGCTTTCCCTACAGCACGAAAAAACCCTCCCAACTTGATGGAACAAATGAGACGGATTTGTTTGACCTTCAACCTACCCAGTGATCTGTGCAGGTTCCTGGTTTCAGTAATGGCCTCTTGTGCCAGTAAACCTCTTTCTATTCCTTCCCGTAATGGCTACTCTGTGTATACAATGTTTGCAAACCACAAAACGTCATATGATGGAAAGGTATAAAGAAAAAAAAAAGATTGGAAGATGGTTTGACGAGTCATGTATCAACTGGAAAATATTAACATATGAAACATTGTGCCCTTGCAGAGAGTACAATGGCCAAAATATCTTGCACGTGGTGAATTAATAATCGCCAGCAGCTGCCATTCTGCTAGAGAAGCTTGCAGCGTAATGTACATGTAACGTGTTCTGGCCCTACAGCAAGGCATTGAGACAAGCAATAAAATACACTACTGTGTATAGAGTACACATAATGCTGATAATTTAGAGTAAACAAATAAAACAAGAATCACAAAAGCTATTCATTATTTCACCCTGACAATATGATTACATTTGATTGGCTGTAGTGTGCATGTGCTTTATCCTCAGTGGCCAATCCATCAGCAGGCAGCCTTGCCATTGGCTGCCTGTCCTATGAGGGTTATGGCTCTTGTTAAACCTCCGGGGAGGCCTATCATAGTCCAGAACAACAATAAGCTGCATGCTGTGTTTAGTCTGAGCCTACAGGGGCTTACAGTGGATCTACCGCAATGAAACAAGACTCCAGCCCTCCACCAAAGACTTTAAGACTCTCCCAGGCAGCTTATTAACGTTTCAGTTGACTTTTTATCTGTGTCCAAAAAAAAAAAAAAGCTATCAGCTTCACACCAATACCAAACACCTTGTGCTTTGGTCATGAGTAAGTGGATATTCATCCCTTCCAGATCATTCCTGACCATCTCCTGTTCCTGATAGAATCTTGGTGTGCCATCTTGAGGCACTGGGTAGGAATGTAGCTTCATTTACAACTTTTTCGCTTCTTATTTCTGTCATCCTCAGGTGCACAGATCCAAACACACACGCATGACTTCCTAGCGAGACATGTTCTGATCGGCAGCGTTGTTTGGGAGCCCATAAGGAGCCTTGTCTAAATAAATGTCAGCCCGTGCCCACGGTTTAAAACATTCCCAGGCAATCGACTCATTGAGAATAAGCCTTGTCAATCACGTCACACATCCGCTCACAAGGGCTCCATGGTTATTATGAGCCTCGACTCCGGTGGGCTCTCTCTCTCTCTCTCTCTCTCTCTCTCTCTCTCTCTATATATATATATATATATATATATCCTTCTCTCTCTTCATCATTCTATCTCTTCCTCTGGTCATAACAATAGACAAGGAATAGGATGAGGAAAATCCAAAGAATACAAGCATACAGGTGCCAAGCATTTACGACGCTGGTGTCTTGCGGCTTTAGTCCGGGGGCTTTCTCAGCAAAATCCAAGTTTTCTTTTCTTTTTCAGTTTAGAAAAGGTTTGGGTTTTAGGTGGGAGAGGCACACGTCTGCTTGTGACTGGTGAGTTTCACTATAAGAGTATCTACGAATACCTTTGACAGCAGCCTAACACACAACACGTGAAGGGCCAATCTTCTCTAAGTATGTTAATCACATTTTTAAATGCAGTAGCCAATGTTACTGGCCTTGTGGTGCCTTGCCTTTGTACCCACCCACCCAACCGCACACACCCACACACACACACGCGTGCGCACACACACACAAACACTGGGTAAACACTCACGCACACCCCCAGTATACACAGGCTAAGCATGCTATCACAGTGTTCCAAGGTAAGCGGAGCCCTGATTAACAGTGTCACTCTAAATGAGAAGGCTGGGTTAAGTTCTAAACCAGGCCTGAGCTTAATTGGACGGAGTGAAAAGTGAAGGAGACATGGAAAACTGATGGGTGGGGAGAAGTGTGGGGGGGAGGGGGAGTATTGTTGGGGGTTAAGACCTGCAGTGACCATGGAAAGTGGAAAGCCACGGATGAAGAAAGGAAGTATTGATATAATATATCAAGCACTGAGCTTCCCCACCCCACACACACACACACACACACACACACACACACACAACCTCTGGTGGTAAATGCACGACATGAAGCTTGGTGTGTCCTCCATTCCGTGGACGGCTATCCGCTATGGTAGCTGGGTAGGCCGCGCTGCAGTACGCTGGGCGGCTTCTCCGTCTGTAAACGGTTAATAAGAGCCACAGGTGGAGAGCCAGCAGCAGGCTTAAGGGAACGCTAGGGAGCGCTGAGGCAAAGATGGAAAGAGAGGTGGAGAGCGAGAGAGAGCGAGAGAGAGCGAGAGAGGGGGGGTGGGGGTCAGGGCAGCCGAGACAAGAGGGAGGGGTGTGTGGGGGGGTGTACACGTTAAATTGCAGGAGAGAACACATGTGACGTCTGAAAGGTGGCGCCTCCGCACCCAGAGCATTTCCACTCTGAACACAAACACACAACACACACACACGCACGCGCGCACACGCGCGCGCACACACAGAAGCTTAAGGGTAAATCGAGTGGAGGTGGGTCCGCCGGTGAACTTTCCTAGGTGTCGGTTGGTGTGTGTGTTTTTGTGGGTGGTTTACAGTGGGGTGAGGTCCGGGAAAGGTCACTGACTCAATGTTTGTGGGGTGGGTCTGCGTATAGGTGGGGCCGTGGGTGTGTATCCAGTGGAGTGTGTGTGTGTGTGTGTGAAGGTGAAAGGCACCAGCCCTGCGTCCATAAACAGGAGCATGTCAGCGCAGGGTAAGGTGTCTGCAGGCAGTGACGCTGATGTCATGCCTATTTTTCCAATACGTGCATTTCTGTGTGTGTGTAAATTTGCCCCATTTGCCACACTCCTGTTTTCCCTTATTTTGTGTGGGTCACACCCTGGCCTGATCCAGTCTGACCCTTTTATTCCTTTGTGAAACATCCCAGTGGAAGGCTGTGTGTCATGTTGGGATAGAGACAGCTATTACATAATTCATATTACAATAGTCACTGGTGCTAGCAGGAAAGTCAGTGTACTGTCCAGGTGTTTGACTCGCAGCCTAAAGGTCCTTTGGGCCTACGTGCAATACAAGACTATGAACAAGATGCCCCACCCACTCCTGATTATGGTGGCTTTGGACAAAAGCATGCAAAATAAATCACATTGTCATAATGACAATAATAAAAGGTATAGTACGCGACTGTACAATAAGCTAATACACTTTCTGTCAAATTCACCATCTCCTCGCATTTCGCTAGCTTACCGTTCTCTGTGCGTGTTGAAAACATAATCTGCTACTTCTACACAGCCCTGCCTCCGTAAATATGAACACAAGTGAAGTGGCGCAGACCGCACTCAACAACAATATCCTAGCCTCCGCAATGTGTGGGGCGGAGCTTCTGAGGGAGCACCCTATGGCATTGAAGGGAGAGGTGTTGTTGTTTTGTTTTGAGTTCGACGTTAGCAAGCGTTCTCCAGAATGACTTGCTCTTGTGTTACTTGCTCTCGGGTTGTGGCAGATATCATCTGTACTCGCGGCAAGTCATTTAGCTTTCGCCACATTACATGTTAGCATTAGATGAGCGCGTCGTATTTCTAAATCTTCTGTATTCGTTCAAGGAATATTTGTCTGTGCTACTAACAGCGTTGCTGGGAGATGGCGGTTTAATGCATTAACAGGGACTTTAACAGCAGCTACCACAGCAGAAGCAGTGCCCCCCCTTGTTGTCTTGGCATGGCACCTCCAATCAGCGGCCTGTAAAGCTGTCAGTAGGGACCACAGACCCTGGAGGTACACAGTGCTAATCCTTGTTAAAAAGCCACAGATCACCTTGCGAGTGTTTTTACCCAAAAACATGGTGCCCACTTGTTTGAGCGTATATGGGTAGGGTGTTGGGAGAGAGAGGGAGATACAGAGAGAGAGAGAGAGTGAGAGAGAGAGAGAGAGAGAGAGAGAGAATGTGCAGTATATAACGGCGCTAAGCCCCTCTAAAAACGCTACAGATCGCCACTGTTCCAGTTTCCAGAATGCCCCGTCAGTTGTTTACTGCTCTGGGCTGGAGAGAAGCTTTCAGAATGTGAGGTCATTACCTTTGGTTTTCGTCCGTGCATTCGTATGGCACGTTATATTTCTTGCTAGGTATAATCATGTCTGCCTGCGATTCATTATTTACATAAAGCTACACAGGCTGCTGCTGCTAATGGGTTTTTATTGTATGTATTAGTTATTTTAAACGACGTTGAGCACAGCAGGAAAACATTGACGGGTAGTAAAAAAAAACATGGATGCAGTGTGTGTGTGCGTGTGCGTGTGATTTCGTTCATATGTGTGTACACATTGAGGCTCAAGAAAATGGAGCCACGCACTTTATTAAATTAAGGTTCTGACACAGATACGCAAACATAGCAAAACTAACGCAACGGGATCTGGTTTATTTAACATTACAATGGAAGTTCTCAACCTTGGGGAAGCACGTTTTATTAATATACGTACAGTATGTAGAGCATTATCGCATGAGAGGAATGCTGTTAATGGTCAATTTTGGCACAGCTGTGATAATTTTCAGGTGATATAAATACACCTTCTCACAGTAGGCTGTCCATATTAAATGCTGTCACTGTATATGAAGAAATAACACAATATCACAGCTATATCACCATGTCCCATTGCTGTTATCAGTAAAGCACTCTAGCCCTATCAAATGTCTAACAGTTAGGTGTGTGTGTTATACATACTGTATAGTACATATACAGTATTTTGTGTGATTATAAAGTGAAATAGTCTGAATACCTAAACAAACTAACTGCATCAACTTATTGCCTATGATTAGCCGTTATCAAATCTCTTTCTCCCTTTCTGCAATCATCGTAATGGAGCGTATAGCACAATGGTGAAATTCTGCTATGTAAGTCTGAGAAAACTATTACAGCAGTTGCTATTTTTTTACTTTGGTTTCAGGACACTAACAGGGGTGAACTCTGATAGACAGTCTGCAGACTTCCACACTGCCTCAAACTACTGCTCCCATGCCAAGCAGGCTTAGGCTGTGGCTAAACCCTGGCACTGGGCAACAGTGGGTTCACAGCAAGGCATGCACCAGCCACCTTTCATGTGCCATTATTGAGCTTAGCTCCTACTTGACAGAAGACATTAGCGACGTTAAGTGCAGCACTACAGGGTTAGGATCAGTGACATCCTTGTGCATTTGGTCTATTAATATCATATATGTACATATAGCTAACATATTCTTTCTATGCTTGCAAAACAGTGCAACATTTGTAGTTCGGGGAGACTTCTATTCCAAGTCACATTTACCAGGCTCTCACTGTAAACGTATACTTTATGTATGCACAAATGCGTGGCACGCATGTGTGATGTGTATGTATGTGTGTGCAGCATGCATGTAAACAGCCCCTTACATGCACATACAACCACACACACGCTGAATGGCTTCCCCATGGAAGTAGAGATGGATGGAGAATATTGATGGATGGATACAAATAGGGCGGTATTGGCACAGAGCCAGAATGTAGTGCCTAAGGTGTGTGTGTGTATGTACTGTACTGTAGATGTTGGGACAACTGAGGTTTGATCATATACTGTAGTATGTTCTTGATGTATGCTAGCAGAGCGAGGCCAAAACGAACACCCCCCGGACTCACACACACACACGAGAGAGAGAGAGAGAGAGAGAGAGAGAGAGAGAGAGAGAGAGAGAGAGAGAGAGAGAGAGAGA
>JAOEGT010069071.1:0-16436 GCA_025447795.1 Speoplatyrhinus poulsoni
ATATATATATATATATATATATATATATATATATATATACACACACACACACACACACACACACACACATACATACATACTGTGTATATATATCCGCGGAGTGATACTGTTTTTTATTTTAGCTCGAAGTTAACAAGAATGACTTGTCCGCGTGTCCCCCACAGCCTCCAAGGCAGTGCGCAGCCCCCGGCCCCCGTTCGTGTTCCTGCGGGTGGGGGAGGTTGTCCTGGAGACGAGGGGCAACATGGTGGGCGTGGTGGTGAGCTGGGACCAAGAGCTACGAGCTCCGCCGGAGTGGGTGGACAAAATGTATCCCAGCCCTGAGGTCAGCAGCCACACACACAGCCTCTGACAATTTTAAGCCTGCGCTATACTAGCTTTTAACTACACGTACACAAGATGGCTACCATGCGTATCGGGCGCGTATCCCGCGTTCCTTTGGAGCGTAGTTTGTGTGCGTACTCAGAAATGAACGCTACGCGTACGCACGATGCAATACAGCACACGAACAGTAAATCAGGATGGGACAGACAGATCGACAGCAGTCTCTGAACAAGGAACAACAAAGTCGGGAAGTTTCAAAGAGAAGTTAGTAGAGCTAGTCCGTAATTACCAACATCCTATATGATGTCTCCATGCCGCTCCACATTTTGAGACGTTTGTTATTGTTTTTTAAATTCTGAGGTAGTCAATGAAAACATTCCGGTTTCGGACAGGGATGATTCGATGATGACATGAGGTCAAGGTCATTATGTTGACATTGGATAATTATGCATGAGAACATGACGACATGACACACGCCAGTAGCTTTGACTGGCAGAGGTTTAATAGGATATTGTGTGTGTCTGTCTGTATCTTATGTGTGTGTATCTTATGCATGTGTCTGTATCTTAAATGTGTGTGTGTGTATCTTGTGTTTGTGTGTGTGTGTGTGCGCACATGCATTCGTGCGTGCGCATGCATGCAGACCAAATTAGAGAACACCCCACACTACAAAGTTCTGTTCAGCGGCCCCGGAACCTCCTCTCTGCTAGTGGCTTACCTGCCCCAAACACAACTGAAACGCATCTCTGGGATGAGGGTATGTATCACAGGCCCAGCCCATGTACGCACGCACGCAAACATCTAACATCGCGTCCTGCTTTGCTTCTCCAGCCAGAGATTCCCACCCTGGAGAGTTATTTCACACACTTCGATGGAGAGCGTTTCGTCATGCAGCCCTGGCTCAGAGAGATCTTCCCAGAGGATGAATACGAGGACAGCTAACGGCTATACAGACTGTGTGCGAACGTGCGTGTGTGTGCGTGTGTGTAAGAATGCAGAAACTACTGTGACTGAAAGTATTGTGTGTTTATGTGCGCGCTCACACGCAAAATAGCTGTGCAGTCACATGGACCCTGAGGCGCACATCAAGAAGCCTGCACCACAGATCTGAGAGTTTTACCTTCATGTTTTGTACGAAGCTCCTTAAGGTCTCAGCAGAGCTTTTATTTGACCCCACAAGGATAGCTCCTTATGTTTTTGGATTTATTTAAAAAGTAAATTAAATCTGTGAAATACAAACGTACAGAAAGCTAAGTTTTTAAATAATTTTGGAAGGCAATTATAATGGCACTCAATGAGAAGGACCTGTATTGGTATTGTATTTAATGGCACAAACTTTCAGTATTGTAATCTGTACAGAAATGAAAATACAGAATTTTATTTTAATACTTTATTTTAAGCATCAATGTCTTTGCACACAATCTGAACGACAATATGAATGTGTAGATCAGTCAAATTGTAGAATTGATAAACAAATCTTTAACAAAAACAAATATATCATGAAAATTGTGTGCATTTCATAAATGCTGTGAAAATTATGGATTTTTTAAATTAAAATGACAATGTCAGTTCATAACAGCACTTTAATTCTGCCATTCAATACAATTAAAAGTTAATTAAAAATATGCATTCTTTGGCCAATAAATGTGTTGACTGATCTGGATGGACCTCACATTTGCTGCTTGCATGTAGTTTTGAACGTAAACACCATTAAAAGACCGTATGAACATTTTTCTTAAAGATATAAAAGTAGATTCTAAGTAACAAGAGACTGAAGAACTATCCTGTCACGCTGTCACGCACACAAATAAAAAAAAAAACCTGTTTCAGAGTTTCTTCCTGGTTCCCTATTTCAGGCTGCAGAAAACAAGCTGGTTCAGAGTTTCTTCCTGGGTCGCTCTTTAAGGCTGCAGAAAAAAGGCTGGTTCAGAGTTTCTTTTAGGGTCTTGCTTTAAGGCTGCAGCACAGAGGCTGGTTCAGAGTTTCTTCCTGGGTCTCTCTTTAAGGCTAAAGCTGACAGACACCCGAGTGGATACTCTGGCAGTGGGTCTGCGGGGGAGCAGAAAGTGGGCTGCACCTCTCGTTTTCTCCACATTCTCCTCCTCCTCTTCATCTTCCTCCCTAATCTCCTCCTCATTCCTCCACTCCCTCGTCTCATCTTCTCTCACCAGTAGGGGGGGCCCAAGACACTGTCCAAATAAAAGGCTAACTTTGCTGGCCTTCTCGCGGGCATTGTCCACCGCTGACACACACACACGTTGCCTGCATGAACAGAGTTGGACAGTGTGTGTAGGACTGTAGCTTTAAGGTTAAGGTGTGTGTGTGTGTGTAGAACTAGCTTTAAGGTAAGGTGTTTGTGTGTGTGTGTGGAACTAGCTTTAAGGTAAGGCGTGTGTGTGTGTGGAACTAGCTTTAAGGTAAGGTGTGTGTGTAGGGCTAGCTTTAAAGGTAAGGTTGTGTGTGTGTGTGTGTAGGACTAGCTTTAAAGATAAGGTTGTATGTGTGTGTAGGACTAGGTAAGGTTGTGTGTGTGTAGGACTAGCTTTAAGGTACGGTTGTGTGTGTGTTTGTTTCTACCTTAGCTGACTAAGGCATCCCTCGCTGTGGTAGAACTGTGGGGCACTCACACACACACTCCTGTCCAGCTTCTCCAGCAGAACACTAGTCACCGCCTCCATGCGCTGGAAGTCTGAGAAGTCCACTGTGGCCTATAGGACCACAGAGCTAGCTTTAATGCTAGCTTTTAGCTCAAAGCAGCCACTCTGCAGCCATTATGAAAAAATCGACTGGCTGCTTTGAGCTAAAAGCTATCTTTTTAAGCGCACCTTTTTAGTCTACTGTTTCTATGTGTGTTTCCAGTTCATGACAGTTCTGCATAACCCCATGGTTGCTTTCCGTGCTGTACGACAAATGTTAATGTGTAACGGTGGCCAGCTGGTAGCTGTGCAGTAAGTTAATCCTCACTCTCCAACACCTCAGAGGACGCCCTGGCGACGCAGGCCAGGGCCCATGGGATTTTGGCCTGCCTTGTAGGAGCGTCCGCTCTCTGCGTGGGAGACCGGGGTTCGATTCCCCAAGTGGGACGGACGATCTTCGTCACAAATGCAATAAGTGAAAATGGACAAGTTGAACAGCTGTGACTGGAATGCAGACCTCCCCCCTTTCCATGTCAGCAGACTGCTGATAGGTATACATATTTAAAGCATATTTGTTCTAAAGTCATTAAGTTGTCTTTAATAGCATACCTCTGCATCCATATGAAATTGGTCATCCTCTCTGTGCAGATATCGGCTCACAGAAGCATCTTCATCCTTCACCCCGTGTTGTCTGATATAGCAATTCAAATTCACAATTTGCTTCATAAATCTTCTACTGCATATGTAGCGAATTCATTCACTACGGTATGCAAATACTTATAACAGCACATAGGCTAAGAACCCCTTGGCTGATAGAAACACGCACGGCGTGATGTAAAATATTTGTAAAATATCTTGTTGCCGGGCCAATAATGATATAGGGCGGCTATAGTTCCATATGAAATGTAAGACACTTATTCCATTAAAATAATGATTGACAGTTTTGTATGTTTATAGCATGTATTTACTTTATGTTAATGTCTGTTTTCCGATGTTTACATTTTTGGAAGAACATTAGTTTGGGACCAAATAATTTGGGAGGAGCCCCTGCAGTAGCCTATATCTGAGGACCACCCGCATAGGGGTGCCGGACCCCCTGTTGAAGACCTCTGGTGTAACCTAAATACAGTGCTACAATTACATACTATCAAAGGTGCAATGCTCGCTATTGTCGATGTATTACGAATTTACGACCATTAAATAATACCGGGCAGTAGGCCTAGCCTATTGATGAAAACGTAGAAAATGGTTACCTGAGAGTTTGTATAATGTAGTCCAAACGCCTGGATATGCTGTTGGTGACATATTTGACCGACTCCTTGCTGCTTCCTAGTCTGATGCGCAACTTTGCACTGTCCGCTCTGCAGGAACCTTCCGCGACACCCGTTACTTGGATCTGCTTTTGCTGCTGAGGCGGTATGTGTGCGGGCCTTTCAACACACTCATCTTTTTCAATAGACGCCAAAACCCGGGGTGCAGGGGGGATCATGGATGTGGCCAACGCTCGGTTCGCAATATTCATGGATATGGACATGGGCTAGGCTAGGCTAAAAAGCCAAAGAAAAACATTGGATCGCGGGTTTGCTGCTATGGGAATTACAAGGGCGGTGTATGATGGGATTTGTAGGCGATAATTTATGGTCACGTGGTCTCTGTATTATCGGCCACGTCTGTATTACACGCGTTTTGCCTGTAGATGGCAGCAGCACCATTGACAGACTATATAGCGTGTAGTAGGCTATATCAGTGAGACTGGAATGATGAGTTGCCCATTCAAATATAGAAGTATTTTATATAGCTTTGGACTTTGGTTAGAGCAGAGCCATGGAAATGTCATTTTATATTATGTTAAAATTTAAAAACCATAATTATATATATTTATAATCTTAAAGATATACTTAGACAATCCACTTTTAAAAGAGTGCCTTCCCCCCCTTCCCCCGTCCCCACCAAGAAAATATATATAAAAAAAAACTTCTTTCTCCTTTGCTTCAATTAAGAAATTATTAAATAAAAAATTTAAATATAAAATTAAATCTCTTACATCTTTTTTCAGGCAGAAGTCCTGCTCCATTTCTTGTACCTCCAACAGAAGAAAGACGTCTCACCCGAATATGTATGTGGCTGGCTGGTGGAGCAGAAAGCAACAATCTTGAGGCACTGCAGTTGATGTATGTATGAATAGCAATATTCATATCTGCATGTATTTCTGTAAGGGTAACAAGTAGGCTACCTCTCTTCCCCTTCGTTTGGTAGAGTGTGGAGGATTGAACTTGCACATCAGGAAAGCCTGCTCAAGTATTTTAAGTGTTTGTTTGTTATCGATATGATTCGATAAGAGCAGATGTGAATCATGAACTATGCATTCAAGCGCCTCAATGATTGTGACATCTATGCACCCACACCTGTTCAGTAATTGAAAGGTTATTTATATATATATATATATATATATATATTCTGTAAACAAGGCAAACATGTAGAATGGATGAGATAGACCATATGAGTTGTTTGACGTCAGCATGTCAAACCAACTATGGAGTTCTGCATCAAAAGAAGTTCCCCAATGGTGAAAATAAAGTTGAATCAGGGATTGTGGAGAAACATTGTTGACATTTGAACTCAATTGAATCAAAAGCACCCCCACCTTCAATGCACCGTGCTCCCTTAGTGACAATGTCACATGTCACATGTCAAATGTTGCTCTGCACCACTTTGTTTTTCATTTACAGAGCCAGGGCCATGTTGGAACAGCAGTATCAAACATTTCCCAGATGAAAGGTAATGGGTTTGAGGCCTTTGATGGGCATTGATGAGCAAGATGCCCATCATCTGCTCCACTCCACTAATGTAATTGTAGACATATAAGTCACGAAAAGCGTATGCTAAATTACCTTATTGTTCCTATTTTATGATAGCCTGGTTCTTCATTTGTGCTTTTACATATCAGGATAATGTCACCCGTGGAGTGACAAGTAGGCTACGTTTTGGTCAGTAGGTGGCAGTCAAGGCTTTGTCTTGTAGCACATCAGTGAGTTTCTAAATAAACGTAGAATTAATTTAATACCAATATTATTATTATTTAATATTAATAACAGTAGGAAAAACATTATTTGTGTTATATATTTGCTAATATTAGATAGGCTATAAAGATTATTGCATAATTATAGCATATGCCCTATAGGCTACTGAACCTAAAAGTGGTTGGGATAAAAACAATAATAGCTAAAATATGTATTAATTTATGTAATCAGTTTAACCTTTAATTGTATATTCCTCAATTGAGAAATTGCTATAGGCCTATTTATAGATTTTCTGTTTGTTTTACCCTGAGTATTAAACTGTGAAACATGCGTCATAATTTAAAACCTAAAACTACAAGGGAATATTTGTTGTTTTTTTTGTCTCTAGTTTCGCCGGTGCCCCAGCGTCTCTATGAAACCCTAACCCTGGTGCTCATGCTGAAATAATTTATATAAATATTTGATTGGAGGACAGCAATGTTATTGGATGGAGAGAGAGTGTCAGAAGAAGAAAGAGATTTCACAACTTCAAAATATTCAGCGAAACAGATAGTTGGAGACGGGCGGCGAGGTAACAGTTCTGGAATTTAGGACCCACTCTCCCGCTCTCGACCTCTGATGAAGTGGGCCCATAAAGCTAGCTGTCTTCCATATGTCTGCACATATAAACCTGTGCCATTTTATTGCACTTTTAGTTTCATATCTCCAGAACTTCTCTTTGCCCTCTGTCATAAATCCTGTACGTTGCATAATTTCACTTTCAAATAATTTTTAAAAAAAATTGTAATTATTTTCTTTAACGGGGAAAGGCGTTAAAACCTGCAATATGCACCCTGCATGCAGGGGGGTGTCTAGGACATTTTTACTGGGGTGGCACAGGGGTGGCAAAGAGATTTGCGGTGGTGGACACAGATGAACATATACAGTACAATGTGTTCGTAGCACTATAGGTATATTATATATAATATATAGGTACTAAAAATAGGCTATGATATAAATGTTACACCGATGCACACACACAACTGGTGAAATAGCTACACACCTATCTATCTCCCCACCCTCCCCAACCCAGCACCCTTGTATCATTTTACATTTATTAATTTTTCACTTATTTTTATTTATTTGTGTCTTATAATTCTAAAATTGATGCTCATGCAAATCTTTTATATTTGTGTGTCTTTATAATTATATATTTTCAATGTAATATGTCCTTGAGTGTCTTTTAAATGTAATATTATTATTAATGCACATATTATATTGTAAATGCACATTAGACACAGCCTACTTTAAATGTGTCATATTTGAGTATACTGCCCGATGGAGTAACAAGGCAACAGTGGGCCCCAATGCAGAGCGGTGAAAGCGGGCCCTTAACAATAATACCTTAATTTGAAGAAAGCCAATTTAAAATTTAACCCAATTTAAACGGCAACAGCGAAGTGCGCTGCACTAGCCTACTGATGCCAAAGCCAAATATCTGCAGGAGTTTATCAGCATTTTAGGAGATCAAGGGATACATACATTTATCATATCCCAAGTCAAACATCAATGATGAAAGGTGACGTGTACCATTACAGATGAAAACATTATTGGTGAAGCCGCACCAGTGACAAGTGAAAAGTGTGTATGCTGGCCAATAGGCAAATAGTAGCCAGTATTCATGTAATTATTTTCTGTTTCTGGTATTCTATGCATGAGACGCAAGAATGAAAAATGGAAAAATAACTGTAAAGCTGTTATGAAGTTGTTGCTTCTTTGTTTTAGCATATTTTGCTTTTTCACTATAGACACACATGTTGCTGGTATAGGCCAACAACTAGTGTGTGTGTGGATGTGGGCTTTCATTTACGTGCAGATCGGCCTGTTGTTCTGGTGTATTTAACAGTCCGGCACCTGTTCTGTTAATGTTCCTATAATCTTTCAGCAGATGTGCATGACTTGCTGGAAGGGTTAACCAGAATAGAACACATGTCTGTGGGGCTGAAGGACATTAAAATAAATTAATGAATGCGGTTAAACTAGAAAACGTATTCCTTTTTCACATATAATCAATATGGAGACAATAGTTTTGACACTTGATGATGTATAATACAAATACGGCGAGATTGTGGATGAAGAAGTATTTACCAAGCGACATGTCAAGAACAATGCTATAATGCATTGTTTTCTCATCTTAACCACATTGTTTACTAAGTACAAACACAATAGCAGTTTATAGTGATACATGAGTTGACTTATCATGACTTTATTTATGCCACACTTTCTTCACTTATGAAGTTGTGCTAATGTGCTGTGCTACGCATGTGTCCCTGTCTGCCACTGATGCTTTTTATCAGAGGTATTTTCTCGTGGCATTCCCAAGCTCCACAGAATACGACTCTGTAAACAGCTCGTAGTCAAATAAACAACCCTGTCAGCAACCCCTGCTTGGTCCAAATGGTAACCAGGAGCAGAGCTCGTTTATTCTTTGATTTCCTTTTAAATGAAAATTAGGATTAACATTATTCAAAGCGTTGTTGTTTCATTATGTTAAGACAGGTAATGCATTCTATAATGTTCATTGTCAAAATGCATTATGTATTGTTATGCCTAGATATTTAGGTTGCTAGCGTTGGGAACACATCCATGCACACACACACACACACACACACACACACACACCTTAACCTGCTTTAAAGACCTCATAAAGAGCCAACATCTGTTTATTACAATGCATGGTTGAATATACTGCAGCATTCACCACGCACATGCATCTGGTAGATACACACAAGCACATATTACTCAGCCAATACACCTGTATACTATGCCTGCTTGTACAAACAGTGATTAAAGACTTCCTAAAGCCTTTCTACGTGTTCAAGATGACCTTATCGAGTGCAGGACTTGCTCGTCAGTTTGTGATTGGCCTAGGGACAACTTGGTGACCTGTCAGGCAGGTCAACAAGTGGATGTTTATATGTTGTGCTTCGTTAGTGTTGACGGGCCAATACGAGGGCTGATATGAGTACGTCGTCTGTACGCTGAGCCCAGGTGAGTCTGTCTCTATGCTATATCACTTCCTCAACGGTGGAGTCATTCGTTCGCCTCCTTGCGATTTATTGATTGTTTAAAGACATTTACTCCCATTCGTTGCTTGTTTCTTTCTGCCATTGCTCTCTCTTTCTCTCTCTCTCGGTCTCTCTCTCTCTGGCCAGCTCTCCCTTTTCCTGCAGAGCCTTGTGTTTAAGGGCCCGCTTAAGTTTCAGGGTTCCATTAAAAGTTCAAAGGCAGCGTTTACTACTGTAACTGGAGCTAGTCTGCAGCAAGGCTTTCCACTAATGAGTGCAAAAAGCGCACACACACCCACACACACACTAAGGCGTAGATATCCAAACACGCACCAATATACAACAGCACAAGCAGCAACACATGTAGTCCTCCTGATTGTGTCATAGCGGCTGCATTCCCCACGTCGCCTGTTGTTGCCGTGGCGATCGTGTCCAGTGTGCCAGCACTCTGTCACACACTTAACGACCCTTCAGCACCCTGCCACCCAGACACCCCACCTCCCCCCCCCCACACCTCGCTATACGCTCTTTTCTCTCATTTCCTTTTTACTCTGCTCCTCTCTCCTCTCCTCCCCCTCCTGATCTCTCCTCGTTCCCTTGTCTACTCCCCTCCTGATCTCTCCTCGTTCCCTTGTCTCCTCTCCTCTCCTTTCCATAACACACTAATAATAATATAGTAGTTATAAGCAGCAGTAATAATAATAGTGTAAATTAATATAGTAATATTCATTATTAATATTACTACTGTAATAATACTAATATTGTTATAATATAATAATAATATTTTTTTTATAATAATAATAATAAATCATAATAATAATAATCTTATTATTATTATTATTATTATTATTATTATTATATAATAACAACCATTGTTATAATACTACTACTACTACTACTAATAATAATATAATAATAATCAAAATAATGACCAGTTGTAAATATAATAATAATAATAATAATAATGTATATTATTATTATTAATATAAATAAAAAAATTTATAGTATTGTTATGTGTGATTGTCCTTGAACATATTTCACATTGCTTCACACATATTGTGTGTCTTTTTAAGGAGTGGCTTGTGCACACAAATAATCAGGTCAGTTGTTAGCCGTTTCTCAGCATACCATTCCACATGGTCTTGATAACAAAGTACAATTTAAACAGTGTCTGCCTGGTCATCCGTGCCCTGTGGTGGTGACCTCTCCATCTGCTATCCCCTCGGATGCTGGACATTCCAACGTAAACACCACAACAAACATCCCAGGAAGTCTGGCCTGGCCTGGGATTAGACACGTTAATGGATACATCTCCAGAATGTCCAAACTGCAGTGTGTGTGTGTGTGTGTGCATGTGTGTGTATGTGTGCATGTGTGTGTGTATGCATAAATTTGTGTGTGTGTGTGCATATGCGTCTACATGTGTGTGTGTGTGTGTGCATGTGTGTGCGTATGTGTGCATGTGTGTGCGTATGCGTGAGTTTGTGTGTGTGTACATGTGTGTATGTGTTTGTGTGTGTGTGTATATGCGCATGCGTGTGTATCTGTGTGTGTGCATATGCGTCTACATGTGTGTGTGTGTGTGTGTGCATATACGTGTACATGTGTGTGTGTGTGTGTGTGTGTGCGTGAGTTTGTGTTTGTACGTGTGTGTCTGTGTGTCAGAAGCATATATGTGCATGTTGTGAGTTCTGATTTGTGCGCGACCAGAGGCTGGTTTGGTTTAGCAAAAGAGGGGTGGTTCGGAAACCCAAAACGACAACGGTTTATTTATGCAGCTTACTGTGGACTTGCTTCAGTACTTAAACCCCAAGGTCGATGTTCCCAGAGCCTTCCTACCCTCTCTCGTCTATCGTTGAGGCCTGAAAAGGACTGCAACAGAACAATATGTGAGATATGTTTTTTTTTTAATTATTTTATGAGACCAGAGAATGAGAGTGGAGCAGGGAAAAAACAACAACATATTTCTAAGCTTTATCATTCAGGAAGGGATTCAGGATGGCTTTTTATTAATGTTTTACAGTGTACTCTGCCACTCACTCTCCCACACACTCGTTAAGGCTCTCTCACTCCTCCTCTCTCCTTTATTTAATTATTTCACTCCTCTAGCCGCCCCACACGTCATTCCTTGTACCTCCTTTTGGGCACCCGGCTTTGAAAGCCGGGTGCCCATCGGCACCAGATTATAAGCATCCCCCTGCACCTCAGGGCAGGAAACCCCACATATGCGCACCTGCACACGCTGCCATGACAACAAGGACCATCTGTGTGTCAGAGCACCGTCTGAAAGAACCTGCTCTGTGGACGCAGGCACCCACATGCGCGCTGGCGCACACACACACACACACACACACACATAGATGTGTGCACGCATGGCTGGGACCCCCAGAGGACATGGGTCAAGGGTCAGAGGGCAATGTACCCCATTTCCTGTCCAGACAGATGAGGGTGAAATGCCCCCTCTCTCCATTTCACTTTCTTCAACTTCTCCTTTCTATAAAGTTTAAGTTCTTCCTTTCTTGCTTTCAACATTCCAGCGCTGCTATAGTCTTTTGATTTTAGTTTGAAAATACATAAAATACTTACTTATAAAAGGATGCTTTGCTGGATCTTCTTGCTAACTGTTGAACAAGCGAGTTGCCATATACGGCATGTTAAGCAGCATTATTATCAAGATGAAAAGTGCATTGGCAAACTGCCATGTAAAATAATCTCTGTCAAATTAACTCGCTATTTAAAGAAAATGTATGGAATTTTGACCGCAGAAAACATTCTCGGCAGTCACTTCTAAAACCAATTCTTGGCTCAAAACAATTTTGAGCCACTCTGTTAAATCTGCAACCCACACAGACTTCTAAAAGACATCTACTATAAGAAACCCTTGTGTGATATTTGGAGGGCCATTAACAGAAGACATAACCAAACGTAGTATATCTAGATATGATTTCAAAACACTGCAGTACCTGTAGCTACACTTAATTTGTCCTCCGCCGTCCTCCGACAAGCCTCAAAACTGGACACATCCCTCGGAAAACGAGACGCGTTGAGCACGCCTTGTGTTTTTTAAATATATATCCTGGATATTACCCGACCAATTTTTTGCCGCTGCCTTGCCCCCGGGGCGGAGAGGGCCAGCTCTGGTAATGGCCTGTGTGTTCTGCTGAGCTGAGATTAATGTGAGGAGTTATTGATGTAATGATGGAGCCTTGAATGAGCGCTCTGGGCCGTGGTCTAGGCCCAGCATATGAGCCTAATGGACTCTGTGTGTGTGTGTGTGTGGATGTGTGTGTGTACGTTGAGTGTTTGTGTGCATCTGTGTATACGTTGTGTGTTTGTGTGTGTGTACGTGTGCGTGTGTGTATGTTTGTGTGTGTGTGTGTGTGTGTGTCTTGGAGAGAAACAGATGAAATTAATTGAAACATTTTGACTTCATAAAATGAGCGGGAGGAGCTCATGTGTGTCTACTGTATGAGAGAGCACATTGTGTGTGTGTGTGTGTGTGTGTGCGTGTGTGTGTCTGTGTGTGTGTGTGTGTGTGTGTGTGTGTGTGTGTGTGCGTGCGTGTGTGTGTGTGTGTGTGTGTGTGCCTGGCGCTCCATTGCTGCACAGAGAGGCAGCGAGGCTGGAGGCTCAGTAAATACCATTATTAAACTGGTAATGCCCTGTGGTGTGCGTGTGTGTGTGTGTGTGTGTGTGTGTGTGTGTGTGTGTGTGTGTCTCTGTGTGTTCGTTTGTAGGTGTGTGAGGCTGTGTGAATGTGTGTTTGGTTGTGTCTGTGTGAGTGTGTAAATGTGTGTGTCAGTAGTCTCCGTCGAGGTCTGGCAGGCGCTGACAGGACCTCCACCGTTGCCCCGCCCTTCTCCGACCCCTTTCATCCCAACAGGTGTGTGTGTGTGTGTGTGTCTGTGTCTAACAAAGTCTAATGTGGGGGTGATTGACAGCTGACCATGTCATAGGGGCGTTTGTGAGAAGAGGGAGACCTTACAGCCTCACTGGATTGTGCCCCCCCGAGGGAGATTTCTATAATGATAGCCAGAGAGAGAGAGAGAGAGAGAGAGAGAGAGAGAGAGAGAGAGGGAGGGAGGGAGAGGGACTGAGAGTTAAAATTAAAGAAAGAAACTAAAAATGTGGTGAAAGTACGAATAAACTATATTTTGTACAAACTGTAACTATGTTCAAGGGAAAGCAGAAAGACTGGACTTAGAAAGGAGAAGCCAACAACTGTTTGAAATGTTGTACAAAACATTTTCACTTCAAATAAAGCCCATGGTTTGAATACTGTATATTCTATGACGCTATACGGAAATCCTTTAAATAAATGCATTTTTAAAAGTGCATTTGTTTGGAGAGAGGCTGTTTTGTTCCAAATACCTGTGAAGTTTCTTTTTTTTTTTTTTTATCAGCCAGTGACGATGTGAACACTATGAAACTCTCAACGTTCCTTAATTAGCTTCTCAATCAAGGGCCCACAGCGGCTGTGAAATCGATAAGAAGCAGGCTTGCTGCCCTGAGCTCGTGGGTTGGAACCCCTGGGGAGCACCAAGGTTTATGGGAAACCGCTCATACTCGGGTAATGATGTCATAGAACGGAGTCAGGCTGACTCTCTGGCTGATATGACAAAAGCGCGAGCTCAGATTTGAGTTACAGGATATTAAATATTCAGCCATGCTTTATTACAGTTTGTTGCAATCACCATGCCGCAATATTTAAAACACTGGTGTCATTTTTCACAACTCAAGACTTAAAATGGTGTGTATCACAGGCTGTCCAATGTTCAAAACATTAGAGTATATTATACAATTGTATTGTACAGTATAGCATAATATTTTTGTATTAAATACGATGTTATATAAATATGTGCAAATAGGCTAACGTATCATTTGCCCTGTAAATGTAGAATACCTGCTTTACAGTACATTAACCATTTAGATCAATAAACGGTAATAAAATCACAGATATTTTTTTAATTAATGCCTTTAATTTCTTTCCTCTGGCCTGGAACAGAGAAGCTCTGGTTTGGGCTCTTTACAGTATATGACCTCCAGATGATCTGAGCGGGATTGAAGAAGCCAAACATGTTGAAATAAAACAGGCACAACTATTATAGGCATCAAAACTGTCCTCACGGGATATAGGTGTTGACCCCTCAGCTTAACGTGGGCGCCGTCAGTAAAAATACAGTTAGTGGTACTGTAATATTCGTACAGATTTGTGTGTGTGTGTGTGTGTGAGATAGAGTGTGTTTGTGTGTGTGAGTGTTCAAGAATGATAGAGACAGCATCGCTATGCCGTACTTCTTTGGCAGCCGAGCGGAGGCCAGATGGTTTTAGAGGTGTCTTAAAATGGCAGAGGTGTAAATCTACTGCCCATATGGATATTGGGGGGAGAGGGGGGGGGGGGGGTCTATTCCTCCCTGGCCCGTGGACCCGCTAAAAAGATCAATAAAGTTAATTCAAAACATTCACACTCTGCCATCTGAAATCAACCATTTAATGAGTCGCTGTTCCTGTAAAAGTGAAAAAGGCCCCTTCAGATTTATTAGAATGGGAAGAGAGAGAAAAGTTTGGAAGAGGGGGAGGAAGAGAGAGGGTCCGTGTTTGGACTTGGTTCAGAGTAAACACGTTAAGACCCACAGACTGAATGCAGCCCTGCAAAACGCACAAATAAACAATTAAACTATTTTCCTGATCCCCTTTAATGAGAAAGCATATTTTAATAGGGGCTGTCGTGGGGTTTTGAAGTGTCCGCAGAATGTCTCCAGACTGTGAAAGTCCCGCGGAATAATATAATCCTGTTTTTATCCCTTATAGTTTCCAGCAGCGTCTCATTTTAGCGGTCCTTTCGGCTATCCCGGAATGGCACTTTGATGCACTTCACCAAAGCGACTGCAGCCTTTCTTTACGAAAAAAAGAACAAAAACGGATGACTGAAGTGGTTTCCTGGATTGAACCCCGAGTTCCTAAGGCCTCATCGTAACTCACAAGGTAGAACCTCCCGTGGAAATGAGGAAGAAGTTTCTACTGAATCAGTCCAAAGCGTGAATGGTGGTTCACTTCACCACTAATGTTACTTTCAAAACATGCAATACATTAATGGATATCTCTATTTCATCACTATGTAAATCATGTATGTATACGATCTTTTAAAATCTACCCCAACATGGCATGGACAATAAATACAAAGGGGTAAACACATTTTTGTTGCACCTACTAAAACGACTACTAAAACCACTAAAAGGTAATTCCATTATGTAGGCTGTAATCTTCCGAAACAAAGCAAACCTTTGACACACAGGGTTTTCTGCCTCCTTCCTGTGTTTTTGTGTCTTGTTCTGCCTTTAGAGGTTCACCTCACCTCTCCTTTCAGCCCATCCCGTCCCCTAACGGTTGCGGCCCATAAACCGGACGACTCATTACGTCCGACGCTCACGTGACGGCTGCTTAGCGCTGATGGACTGTGGCCTTCAGAGCGCTCTCTGCTACTACCGCTCCCTCAGGAGTTGGGAGCCCGACGGGAGGAGGAAGGAAGAGACAGATAAAATCGTCCTTTTTACGGCAATGTCTTACTTTTGGGGTTTACATTACTCTGTTATGAGGTAAATCCCAGATCCCTCCAGCAGCTGTGTGACAGAGTCAGTGGAGGCTTGGTCGGGGATCGCGTTACCCGCGTGCTCCGCTTTACGGCGGCAGCAAAGAAAATCCCTACATGCTAACAAGCGCCGCATGGAAAGGGCTAGCGGGCCGCTGCGTTGAGCCTAGCAACCGAGCCCCTCGCCTCGCCAGGTGAGACGATAAAGATGAGCTCCTCGATTGTGCTCAACAGTACCCCCGTCCCCCCGGTACCCAGCACACTAGCGAAGCAATGTTTTTTTGTATTTTATTTTTTTTTTGCGATTTAATTATTATAGCGGTATTGTTTTTTTTCTCTCAGATTCAATCGCAAGGGTAAATGCAGTCACAAAAATGGCGTTGTGTACCTTATAGGCAGGTCACTATGCTGGTCTGGACACATGGTGGCGTGGGGGTGGGGGTCTTGGCGTGACAGGTGCTGACAGTCGACATCGTGGGTCACGGGAGGGAGAGGCATGTTTGGTTTGTTTGAAGACGGGCCGGGACTCGCTGAAGGCAGGAGAAGGTAACTGCACGTGTGTGAGGCACTAGAGCGTTTGTGGTGAGCGTGTTGTGTGTGTGTGTGTGTGTGTGTGTGGTGTTAGCTTGTATTGTGTGTTATTGTGTGTTCTCTTGTGTGAGTGTCGTGTTAGAGTGTGTGTGTGTGTGTGGTGTTAGCTTGAGTGAGCGTGTTGTGTGTGTGTGTGTGTGTGTGTATGTGTGTGTGTGTGTGTATGTGTGTGTGTGTTGTTATAGAGAGAGAGAGAGTGGTGTGTGTGTGTGTGTGTGTGTGTGTGTGT
>JAOEGT010069082.1:0-7500 GCA_025447795.1 Speoplatyrhinus poulsoni
TCATTCAGCTGCTCAGGTAATAAAACCAGAGTGTGCACACACATGCACACACACACATGCACTCAAGTGCGAACACATGTACACACATACACATACACTTATCTGCACATGCATAGACAGCAAACAGCAGTTTAAAATATGGCATACAGGAATTATCCGTTCTTAGAGCAACAATCACCACGATTAGTTCCATTGCATTTATATTTACAGCATTTGGCAGACGCTTTTATCCAAAGCGACTTACATGTAGTACATTTGTCATTAGTTGGACAGGTCAAACACCAGTAATGTAACAACCAATATTCTATCAGAATAGTTACAGCATCTTGTCATCATGTCTATTACCACGTCAATATATAATTTAGTCATCAAACAAAGTTCCTAGTGGCCTGAATATTAAAGTCCCTAATACTAAAATGCTTAGTACATAAAAGCAGAATATATATACAGTGTATATATATATATATATTTTTTTTTTTAATAAGAGTTCATTTTCTGTCTCCATTCTTTATTTTTGGCAAAAAAATAAAAAGACATATAAAAATAATATAGATTTGTATCCATGGTTCACAACATACTTCTTCAAACTTAATTCTATGTTTGCACAATTCCAACATAATTCTTCCCGCCTCTGGTTATCATAGTTGTCTGCATTTTCAATAAGTATAACTCGTGTCTGCTCTTATAAGATCGTAATATTGGATTTAGTTTGGGTCAAGATTTTCTTTACAGTGTACTTCAGTTCACCCCTAACAATGAGTTATGAGCACCAGTTCTGCAATTACAGTCCCATACTTTAACAATCTTGTGTACATTGTTTTCTTTGTTGTTTTACAGTATGTCAATAGTATACAGCAGTGTTTCCCAACCCTGGTCCTCGGGGAACACTGCCCTGCATGTTTTAGATGTCTCCCTTATCCAACACAGCTGATTCAAATGAATGGCTCCTCATCAGGACAACTGGTATACAGTATAAGGCCCCAATCACACCAAGACGCGTTGCTAAAGGCGCAGCCGCTTCAAAAGTATCAACTGTCACATTGAAGAAAAGCATGACTACGCGCCTTGCGCTGAAAAGTTGAGTGTATTTAAACTTCTATGCGCGTCTAAAAAAGTGAATGCCAGTCGCGAACGCCAGTCGCGCTGTACCATAGGAAACCAATGGTTTTGCTGGAGACGCGTTTCTAGGGACGCGTCTTGGTGGGATCGGGCCCTAACGATGTCTTTCCTCTATTTTCTGTTTGTATAACCTATAATTATCTCTTCTCCCTGACATCGCCTACAAGGTCTAAAGACTCTTTAGATGCTGTATCGTCCATTAACATAATGAAACCGTGTGTTTCCCTTGCTGTTTTTGTGAAGAACGGGGTTTGCAACTGGAGAAAAACAGAGATCCCCCTGTATCAGAGGGAAGGCTTTATACAGCAAAGCCGCGCCACATTTTTCATAAGTATAAAATATTGTGTGAGCCTTTATACTTCGTCCTTCTCTTGAAGAATATTATGGAAATGATGAAGCAGCGAGGCGAGTGAAACAAGAAGGGTTTGTTTTTATTGCTGTTTTCAGTAGCGAAGAAGGCGTATTGGCTGCAGAGCGGCATTGACTTCTATCTGACGTGACTATTTAAATCTGAACAATGCACACATGAAGCTCCGATTTTCTACCACACTGGTTCTAATAAGATGACTTCAAGAGTCTGCAATAATCATTTTGATAATATCTGTGGTCTTGGTTAAAACTAGGTTTTTATGCAGATTATTATCATATTGTGATGTGATGTTATTGATATTGAAGTGCTACAAAGACTATAAATTAATTGTTGGGGTCCGTGGGTCAAAAAAAGATTCCAGAGCGCAGCTGAACCGGGAAAAGAACAGAATGTACACATTTGTCGCACCTCCGCGACCTCCCATTAACCGACTGTGGGACTGGACAAGGGCTGTTATATAGGCCTCCTTCAGGGGAGCAGGAGGATGAGACAGGACAAGATGGAACTACCAGGCAGTCATTCAGATGTGGCACAGAGGTTCACAAGTTACGCGTTCAACACAAATTGGCCGAGGGAAAATAGGGCTGCTCGATTATTTTTATTTTTATTATTTATTTATTATTATTATGCTTATTGTTTTGGTCAATATTGAAATCACGATTATTTAATATGATTACTCATTTGACTCTGGAAAGATGTTGCATTTACCACACCCAAAACAAAATGAAACGTGAAAGTGAGCAAGACAAAATACGAGTTTACTAGTTTTTTCTCGATTATATTATTTTTGTAATTGTTTCACAATCACAATTCAAATTCTATTAATTGCACAGCCATAGGGTAATTCCAGACTTATTTCAAGGCGTGCACCTTTAAGCAAGCACAAACACCAGCACACAAATACGCACATGCACACACGCACGCACTCACACACGCACGCACTCACAGCCGTACATCTACACAACGTTCAAAGAACAGCCCTCAGTGAAAGATATGATGCTTTATTATTACACAAACTTTGATAACTCAGACATTGCCCTTTGATGTATTGGCATATATTATAGGAACTTTCTTTTTTCCAAATGAGGGCGCAGGTTGCCTCATGCATTAATAGTGTGTCGATGCAGCAAAGAGCACCATAAAAACGAGTGAATGGGATGTGCTTTCTGAAGTAAGGGGAAGAGGTCTGTACTTGGTTCTCTCCTCTGTAATCTTGTCTTCTGTCTCTACAATCCTCTCTCTCTCTCTCCCTCTCTCTCTCTCTCTCTCTCTCTGCTGTCCTCTTCTCGTTTGTCATCGACTCCTTTCTCCCCTGCAGTAATCTATAGTTCCAGTCTTCTGCCAATGTCAGTGTCCCTAGACCCCCCCCCCCTCCCCCATTGTTCAAACAAAGGAAAACATTATTGCTCCCTGCTGCTACATGCTGGCGTAGGAAGCATATCGTCAATAGCATCATTTTAATAATTTTATACAATGACACGAGTCTGGTTTGCGTTTACCCCCCCCCCACATACACACGCACTCGTACAGTACAGTAGACCCCCTCCAATCCACCTCAGTTGACTCATTGCTTATTGAGCAGATGGCAGGGCAATTAGCCAGGGGATGACATCAAAAGGCCAAACAGTAAGGCAATGCCATCACTCCATTATAGATGAGGCCACTCCTCAAGGCAGGGCCTTGGTTGTAACGGTGACGCCCCCCCGACAACGTCAACACACTGTAGCTAAGAGAGGTGAGGAGCACCTTTGCCTCCGATTGTGTTGTGGTGATCGGTCAGGTGGTGAAGCCTTGCTGTCTAATACTGTATTTATCTATGGTTACGTCAGAATAAGCAGCGAGTGTAATTTATTGATCACACGTGCTCGCACACCTTGGTCCTTGTTTTTGATAAGCCAATGCCTACACACGTGTACGCACACACACGTGTGAAAACACATTTTGTTTATCGAGCTCTGCAGTTTGTTGTTCTCAGTCATTCACGGCATTACAAGAAACGTGTTTCATTTGGACGCGAGTAGCAGATTGCTCTCGAATGGGTTTAGTGTATTATGTTGTCAGACCTGCGACTGCCTGTGATTTATCTGTAACAAATCCTATGAGTTAGCTATGCTCTATGCCAGTGGTTCTACAGCTGGGGGTCGCGAGACATAGAAGAGAGGGTCACCAGTTTATACATTACTTTGATGTATCCTGTATTAATATGATATCAAATAACAATATAGCTGTTATTCTTCTACCACCTGTGGGGATAGCAGGGGGTCGCGAGTCTCTGGCACTGTTATTTTAGGGGGTCGCAAGCTGAAAAGTTTGAGAACTCCTGCTTTATGCTAACAGAGCAGAATGTTATATATACTGTACAGTAGCCCAAAATATTTCTAAATATCTTGCTGCAGCCCTGTATAACACACCTCAGCAGTCTCTAGCACATCAAAGTGTGCTCTGTAAACCCTTTTTCACATAATTCTAACGCCGCTTTCACCTAAAGGTGACCCCGAATATCCTCGATTTTGAGTGCCAGCGCTACCCTTACATTCACCTGGGTACCTCAGAGATACTGGTCTAATCCTCTTCCATCCATCAGCACCACGTCACATAAGCAACTCTGCGCTGAACGTCTCATGCATATACACCTGTATAAGCTCGACACTCAAGCTCGATTCTTGAACTTACGGGAAGTGATACTGTTGATTTCCATTGGCTTTTAGCATTGTCACTCACAAGTATGAATCTGTAATTTCCAGTCTGGCGGTAGTGCACTGCTATATTTACTAATTTAAAATTAAACATTTATTTTAAGCAGTAACCGTAGCCTACAAAGTTGATAGATTTACATACAAGATATTTTAACAGCCAGAGGCTTGTTGTTTTACAACAAATTCCTCATTGTAAGTTTAACGTTTGACTTGCATTGCAAAAAATACATCTAACTTAGCGTGATAATCTTGTTTTTAGATTTAAAATCTAGTTGAACTGGGTTCTAATAAAAATTACTTATCTAGTGACTTAAATTAAGTGAATTTCACTTACTGCACTGGCTGCCAAATTTGCTTGTTTTAAGCATAAACATGCTCATAACTAATATATTTGCACCTATATTTGATAGGGCATTATTTAGAGTGCATGGTCATTGAGGTAAGCGGTTGGTACCTCTCTTGTCAAGTAGGTGGGTACTGACACAGTTAGCCAGCGCTGTGTCCCATACTTTAAAAGCTGGCTCTGCGAGACTACTGGTCTGTTAGTCTCGCAGAGCCAGCCTTTACTTAGTAAAGGCTGGTACACAGCACCCGGCCAACTACATAACTCAATGACAAAGTCAGACATTAAACTTACACAGAGGAATTATCTGAGAAACTAAATCACATGACTCTGTCTGTTTGCATGTCTTGTAAACACTGCATGTTAAATAAGCAGGCTATGGTTATTGCTTAAAATACATCTTTAAATTAGTACCATGTACAAAGCACATTGTAGTGTGACGGCGATCGTCCGTCCCCCTCGGAGAATCGAACCCCGATCTCCCACGCAGTGAGCGGACGCTCCTACAAGGCAAGCTAAAAACCATGGGCCCTGGCCTGCGTTGCCAGAGCGTCCTATGAGGTGTCAGAGAGTGAGGATTAACTTGCTGTACAGCTACCTGCTGGCCACCGTTACAGTAGCATAGCACTAGCATCACACCAGAATCACAGACACAGACGTACGAGTGACAATGCTAACAGCCAATGAAAATCAACAGCACCGCTTCCTGAAAGTGCTGTTTGAGCTTACAAGGGTGTACGTACGAGCCATTCAGCATGGGAGAGGCTGAGACAATACTAAACAGGGGAGACAATGAAGATGGACACAGACCTCTTGCTACCCGGGTCTTGTGCGTCAGCCGACCTTACCGTCCACCCCCCCCTCAAATGGCCTGGCTCCGGCTTGAATTATTCAACGGGGAGCACGCAGAACTGACGCCGAGTATGCCAGCGTCACCATGGCAACCGAAGCATTATTGCTCACACGAGCCGACACGAACCCGTGCAAAAACCTGCATGGTAGCCAAAAGGCACCCATGCATGAATAAATGCCTGTGCACTGCATGCACACACACACACACACACACACACACACATACACACACATACACGCACAGGTAAGTGCTTAAGTTTCTGCTGATTAAAATGAGATGCAAATGTTAAGAAAACGTTCAGAATGGGATTGAATATGCAAAAAAAGCATTCTCACTAAAAAGGCAGAATTAGCTATTTCTGGAAAGAGAATACTGTAAGTGTTATTGTCCGTTCTCACAATTGGTAAACAGTTTTGACAAAGACGCTCGCATACCACATTACCGCTTCAACTGTCTCTCCATGGCCCATTAGGACAAAATGTCACAAAAATGTCACAAAAAGTCACAGTGATTGATCACAGGGGTATCTCGTGCTGGGGAGAATAATTTGCAAATTCCACATCTCATTTGTAAAAGAAATGACCCCAGATGCAGAATAGCTGTAGAAATACATGTTTGTGTGTCCCCTAGGGGGGTTCAGAATAACATCTGATGCTAGCACAAGTTTTAAAGTCTCACTTTGTGCCATTGAAAGCCCTTTGAAAAGTATGTTACTTTAGGGATATGTGTAATAGGGAAATGATGCAAGGGACTTATTTTGATGGTACCAGTTGCCTGTAAGTCAGAAGATGCTAAATGCGCAAATTAATAATTGTAGCACATCGCAACTTCAGGTCTTCATGTCAACAACTTGGCTGACAGCCATATGTGATGCAATGTGTTGGCATAGTTGTATATTCTTATTACATTATTATGTTGCACTGCAGACTGGGAAAGGAAATCACATGTGTGTGTGTGTGTGTGTGTGTGCGTGTGCACGTGCGTGATTATGAATCATTTAGGTGGTGCAGGTGTTATATTCCTAGGATTAGGTAAACAGACTGACTGACACACACACACACACACCCCGGTGGCTAAGAAATCTGTTCTCTCACTGGAGCCAGATAACGACTATGAGTGAGCGTGCGCGCGAGTTTGCGTGTGTGTGCGCACGCGTTTGTGACAGTGAATACGCTTTACACACATCCACCCTCACAACATACACACACATGCACACAAACACGCAGACACACACACACACACACAGTACTTGCAAGGAAATAGGTCAACTATATTTCATTTGTACACTGGCATAACATCCAGTTGTCTCCACTAGGGCAAAACAGACAGTAATAAAGTAAACACAGATTTGTTTTTATTCCTTATCTTGCAGGTAATGGGTCCTTTATTGAGTGTGTTTACCTACCTGTCGCGATAAACTACAAGACACATCTAGAAGATTGTGCTGGTACATGTTTACATTATTGTGATCATGATATAGGTTTGTATACTAACTGTAGATGCTCTTTGCGTTGACAATGTGTGTGTTCAGGTTTACATTTCTTCAGTGAGGAGCCACAGTGGCTTAAGAGAGGCGTTTCACCCTTTATGCACGCCAGATCAACGTAGCGTTCCATGCAAGTATACCGATTTCACCATAATATTGCCCATTATTTCTCTCTGGTGGCATTAATGTATATTCTGAGTGTATTACATTAATTCCCAAATACTTAGGATCAATCTGAAGTTTTGTGGTAAATTGACTATACATTTACTGTTTCAGGCCATGAATTATATATTTAGCTGCCTACGTCAGCCTCCACAGCAAAAAGCCTTTAGTGCATTTAGTGACTTAAGACACATTCCATTTCTGCTTCCATTGAAATGCATCACAACGCAACCATCTTTGTTATTATTCCAATATCTTTGATACAATATCTGCTCGCCTTCTATCACCACTGGGGCGAGAGACCTCAGCATTTACTGACCCCCCTTCTGAGTCAAGAAGACACCAGAGCACCAGGCTGGTGGTCCACGAGGGCTGGAGATGAACTATACTCTGCCGGGACGGACAGTCGCATGTCGCCGTGCCAAGGAACGCCACTGCCCGCCCTGTGTCGACACGAGCAGGGTCGACCGA
>JAOEGT010069082.1:10000-16435 GCA_025447795.1 Speoplatyrhinus poulsoni
CAGCGGATCGCAACAAAACACTTTCCAGAACGCCAGACAAATGACCAATATTGTACACATATTCTAATTTTCCACCCACAGTAATAACCATCCATGAGCCAAAGCATTACAACCACTCACAGATGGAGACAATAATGTTTATTATCTCAAAACAACGCCACACATCAAGGTCTGGGATATATCAGACGGTAACCAACCATATGTTCGTGCGGTTAACGTGTTGGATTGGTGAGAAATAGGCAGGTGTAAAAGACCTGAGCTACTTTGACAAGGGCCCAGTGGTCACGACTTCACAACTAGATCAAAGCATCTCTTAAAAAGCAGGCATCATGGTAATTCATATGGCTGACCTGTCTGTGTACAACATACACCTGTGACAGATGTTTCCGTGTTTTACCAATAATACAGAGCACCGATCACACAAATCCCCCGTCTGTATTTCAACGTGGAACATAGATGATACTTGACCCCCTACAGCGAGGGAATACGGAGGTATTTTGCTGACATATGTTGGGTCCCTTTAGTTTAGAGTGTATGGTCACTGCAAATCAATACACAGTGATTACCTATGATGAAACATTTCTGTCAATTATTCAGTATAGGACCAAGTACACTTCTGTGGACAAGGATTTGCGCACCAACTAGGCAGCGCTTAGGCTGTTAGAACCCTTACGGAACAGGTTGCGACAATGTACAGTATACTTAGTTTCGCTCTGCCATTTCTGTGTGAAAAAGGAATTGGCCATCTTTATACTGTAACTATGAAACTATCTTCTATGTGCACAAACTGTTTGCCGTGCACAATATTTGTGTAACCAAGAGGTTTGCTGGAAACCTTTTTAATATAATTTGTGCGAGCTTAGCGGGACATTCATTTCCGTCTGCAGTGGGCTTCAGTCTGTTGCTCGTTACACAGTCCATGTGCAAAAGACCAGACGGACAAGCTTTTGGTGACGGACACTGTGCCGATGTCCTGATGTGATGTGTTAATTACCCTGTCCGTTGTCTGTCCAGCGCTGGATCATCTAGTCCATTGTCTAATTGCAGCTGTTTCTGAGTTTTGTTTGTAACATCTGCTTAATAAATAGCTACATTTCTACACTCCAGCCCTTGAGGAAAAATCAGTTGTGATTCATGACAGACACCCATTTGTTAACAACTACTTCTATAAGATTAAATGTATTAAATGCTTTCCATCAACAGACGGTTGTTATATGTCGTTTTTGTCTATTAAAAGTAGCATATTGCAAACAAATTATGTCTACCCTGTGGCAATACTGATATTAATTACAGAAAACAAAATTACAGCCCAATAAAAGGTTAATTAATAGGAAGCCATGATTATTCAGGAATGGCCTTTATTTTTCATATATTTAAACACTGAGCAACAGTAACATTTGTAAATATTTGCTTGTAGGCTATACTAATATATACATATACATATACATATACATATATGTATATATATAGTATCAGTATATTACATAAGACTGATACTAAAACTAAATTGTGCATAGTCACACTATGGATTTTCACTGGCAAGGAATAAAGAAGTCTACACATTATTTATTTATTATATATAAAGGTATATGTACGGTGTATGTGTATTTCCTTGTACCACACATGATGGAACAAGGTCTGCATTTGTAGTGAAATCCAATTATGAAAAATATAACATGAAATAATAATGAACTGAATTGTCTATTATTAGAGCTCAACGTTCTATGGCCTTACTTCATAATCATAATAGTGTTATTACTGTAACAGCAGAAATAGGGTGATTTGACACTTTATTTGAAGCATGAAACCTGTGTGATTTTCAAGCTATCTCTCTCTCTGTGCGTGTGCGTGTGTGTGCCTCTCACTGTCGAGATTCCTCTCGGTCATGTGTGCATCTGAACAAATTAACCTGTAGTAGCATCTGGAATGAATCGACCGTCTTTCCAAAGGCTACAGTGCAGCACGCCCTGCTCGCAAATCAAGTGGACATGTGGATGTAAGACTTGGAAGCCTGTCAGCGAATATGCCAGCGTCCTCCTCCAACATCTCTGTTTACGTGCGCATGTGTGTGTGTGTGTGTGTGTGCGTGTGTGCGTGTGTGTGAGAGAGAGAGAGAGAGAGAGAGAGAGAGAGAGAGAGAGAGAGAGTGAGGGGGGGCGGTTGTGTAGTAGACACTGGGTCAATTCATATTTACTGTTCAAATATCGCAAGTCGCGTACGCTATAGGCTACTGCCGGTTAGGAACGTTTAGGCTATTCAGACTGAGAGAAATAAAAGAAATAAACAAACTAAGACTGTCAGGCTGTCGTTGTAACAAATTACTTAGAAATTGCTAATTATAGAAGCGCATTTATACTCCAGCCAAGCGCCCACGTTATAAAGCCTGTCAGCCAAAACGGTTTCCCTTAGATTGCCCTTATAGCCTACAATGTGGTCAATTTCTGTAGTGATACATGAGGCTGTAGTTAAGTGTTTTCCAGTGTAGCACAAACATTTGTTTTAAAGGCATTTAGATATTATTGTGAGATAAAATAATTCGCTTTTGGAAGACAATAGCTTAGAAGAAACGGGTGATAGGTAGCCTATAACTACACCAGTTGGCATTTTCTCACAAAGACCTCTTGTTGAAAAATCAACTCCGTTGCACACTTCCTCTTATTAGAAAAATAAAAATCATCCAGCTCCAATTGATGTCTATTGACAGCAGACATATGTGTGGGAAACACGTTTAACTCTTTATTGAACTCATAACGGAACGTTTCCCGTCTCCTTACCTCCACACTGAACGGTTGCTCCTCTCCGTTCACGGCACATAAAATCCACAGCAATAACTGCAAGCATAACGTCCCTATACAGAAGCTACTTAAACATCTTCTAGTGTGGAGCACTAATAAAACCATAGTGACACTCTTTTTACTTTCTGCTTGTTGCCTTAACAGTCAATAAAGAACAAACGGACAATGAGTAAATCCTACTCGCTTATGAGGAACATTGCTGGAATGATTCTTGACTGTCCAAGGAAAGGGAACGGGTTCGCGTCGACCGTCGCGTCTTGCGTTCAGGGTAAACTATAACAAAAGCATTCGCAACGATTCTCAGCCTCTCCCCTTGCTCGTTGTCCCTGGTTCAGTCCTCCGGAACGGTGGCTGTACATCGACTGCTCTTGACAGACACATTTAGCTCGATTCCTGCGCTGCGCGGCATAGCTGCCTGTTTTCAACCATATTTCCCAATGACTGCGCCTGCGCGCAGAGCGAACTCACCATCTGAGACGCAGAGGATATCACTCCCCTTTTTGGACCGCGCTCGGCCTGGCTGGCATCATCGACGACATGGTTATAGGAGGAGATCGAGTTTATATACAGAGAACTGTTGTTTTGCACAATGATGCAGGCTATTTATTTAGTAATAAACGTTTTGCATTGCAGAATTTCAAAATGCCGTCTGTAGCTATATATGCCATAATATCTTAATATCAGTGTCTCTTAATTCATATGAAGACAAACTGAATTAATTGAATTACAGTATATCACTATGCATTATAGTTTGTTTATTAAAAATACGGTTCAAACCAAATGCTATATCATAGAGATATAGTATATCTATACTTATTCTATAATTGTATCAACACATATACTCACACAGACACACACACGCACGCACACACACACACACAATATACTGTACCCTGGCTTGTTTTCATAAAGCTTGCATTGGAGTTTTTATGGCGTGTGTAATCCTGTGAGGCCACTAGAGGGCGACGGCATGCTCATCTAGTGATGAATAATAACCGACTGACCAGAAGTGCATCTTCGTTTCCTGTAAATGGTTGATGGCTTAAGGTTGTCATTGCTGCTCTTGCAGGAAAAGTGATTAGTAATTTCAAGGTATTTGTATCAGATAACATATCGTGCGGTCATTTAGACTGCATACATTGGCAATGTGTCACAGGTTAGGAATAAAACTACATGCAACATCACTACAGTAGTAATAATGGGAAATAAAGCATTACCCTCCCATAATTCATCATTTACCAAAACAAAATGAAATGAAAATGACTTTCTCTTTAATAATCCCTTCAGAAAATCGTGAAGGTTTAGATCTAATGAGTCGGATCAATAATCTTCCACTTAGGCTATAACACCAAGGGATGAGGCAATGGTGTGCGTGCGTGAGTGCATGTGTGTGTGTGTGTGTGTGTGTGTGTGTGTGTCTTGAAAGGTATAAAGAGCAGCTCCATTATCTTATTGATCAGGTTTCAGATGATACATCCCATCCAAAATCCCCAACACAAGACACAACCTTAGGAGTTATCGGCCAAAACACCCTAAAAGATAAGATATCACAATGAAATTACCATTTTGGGCGTGAATAGTATAAGAAGTAGAATGTTGTGCCAATATGTTGGATACTGTATAAAAAGTATTTTACACAGATAAGTTAGTTATCTTATTTCCTTGTGTTATATATTTGGTTTATTAAGGCAAACATAACAGAAAACCAGAGTAGATACTATCAGAGAGCAGACTCATTGATAGCTGACATGCCGAAATGGTTTCTAAAAAATAAATGTAGTTTTACAATTCAACCTACAACATCTATCTATCTATCTATCTATCTATCTATCTATCTATCTATCTATCTATCTATCTATCTATCTATGTTTACCATCACATATAGTGTCACATGCACACATTTCACACAGAACGCCCTACAAAGTCTAGTTCTGACATCAATCTCTATATTATTCAACATTTTTCATGCCAAGGACCCCTTGGCTGATAGAAACACAGCAGAGGGACCCCATATCACATATGGTATGAAATATTTAGTTGCCAGGCGAACAATAATATGGCAACAATATGTAGGGGACAGCCTATAGTACCATATTTAAAAGTAGGCCACTAAGCCATTAAAATAATAATAGACAGATATGACAAGGGCCCATATGTATATATATATATATATATATATATATAGCACAGTTTGTATTTATGTTTATGTATTTTCTGACATTTACATTTTTGGATGAAAATAAGTTTGGGATCAAATAATTTGGAGGACCCCCTGGAGGACCTGCGAAGACCTCCTAGGGACCAGCGACCTTCTATGAGGCAGGCTTCTTGTTTTTATTATATTTGAATTATAACTTTATTTTTTTGTCCCTGTTTTAATTGCTAATATTATTTTTCCCTTGAATTCGTACCCTAATTACTAAGCCCCTTTAGTTGAGCACATCTACTTTCACCCTTGTGTTGAACCGTGTGTGTTCATGGGGACCCATTTTCCCTCAACACTTCCATATACAATCACACTAGCCAGAAAGTTTAGTTTGTGTCTTTGCATCCTCTACAAGCAGGGTTTTACTGTACAGTATACACAGTCAGTGTGCGACTGAGAAGCATGTCTGGGGATCTCCACCAATGGCCCTCCAGTCAGAGCTGCTGTTCTTCTTCCTCTATACAGTACTGCACTGTGATCACCATCCCAATTTGGTGTTGACTCCATATCGGACTGAATGACTGACTGACTGCTAGTAGTAGCAAAGACCATATAGGCAAGTCTGGCGACTCGGCAGCCATCTTTGAAATGGCCCGGTCAGTTATTTAGGAAGACTGTATTGAAATGAATGGAGAGAAAGCCATAACTGCCCTTTCATTAGTCACCGGGACATAAAAACTGCATCAACATGTTATACTTCTACTATGCATGCATAACAGTTAGTTTATATCAGTGCAACCACATGATTGGTTAAATAGGTAAAAGCTTGGCAGTTACAAAGCAGACGATTGGCTCCTATCCTCCAATTGACAAATTTGCCCTTTCAGAATTCTCCCATAGAGCTCCATTCAAAATTCAAAAGTGGCATGTCTCCTCTATATAGTGTCTCTGGTAGAAGGCAGAACACGGATCTGTAATGAAAATAATCAGATTACGGCCCACACGTTGCCGTCACTGTGAACACATGGGTAATATTTACATAATAAGCTTTAGCCGAGCAGACACCTTTAAAACGCAGGTCTACAGGAAACCGGATCTTCTATGCAATAGCAATGGAATATGGGAGGAATTCTGTCTGTGTCATCAAATATGTTGTGGAGGTGTGGGCGTGGTTTAGTACTGTCTGACAGAGAGAGAGAGAGAGAGAGAGAGAGAGAGAGTTCTAGGTGTGGTTCAATGGACTCCCGGGATTAGGAGCAGGTGTGGAGAGCTATTAATCGCCTGTCTGCCTATTTAAGCAGCCAGAGAGGTGGCTGGCAGGGAGTTTGCATATGGACATGGAAGGGATGTGCTGAACACTTCTGCCTTGCTAGATACTCCCCTGCTTATTACTGTCATGCATGCATGTTGTGAAGAAACTGTGAGGATCCTGCACTGCTGAGGGGTTAGTGGTGGCTAGGGGGCGTGTCTTTTCCTGCTGACACAGGCATGCCA
>JAOEGT010069113.1:0-16433 GCA_025447795.1 Speoplatyrhinus poulsoni
AGCAGCGGCTCTACTCCGAGTTCCTCACGGATAGCTGAGCTTCTCACCCTATCTCTAACGGAGACGCCAGCCACCCTCTTGAGAAAACCCATTTCGGCCGCTATTTAGCAATGTGAGTATTAATTATTATTATATTTAAATATATAATTTAACATTTGTATTTCGCATTATTATATGAATAATGCAGTAATATGCCTAGCCTACTCGTTTAAGTGCTTTAGGAGGGCATTCCTGAAGATATCTTATACTACTACTGTTTGGCAGCTGTTACTTGAGAATTACAGTGTCAAGCAACATATCTAAAACTACAGCGTCATCATAAAGCATATTTTAATTTAAAACTAAATTATCTTTAACTGATTTTATTTATTTTTTTAAATATCTAATGCACACACTATTCCTTTATTTCGAGGGTTTCGACTTAAGATGTGAACGCCCCCTCCCATAATTCTTAGTTAATTTCACCGACTCTATTCCTGTGCTCGCCGGATCGTACCAACGCGCTAGATAATAGGGGTGTGGCGTCCGAACCACCAACATCTCAGCACCTGGACAGTTGCCTTGTTTCTCACCCTCCGGATGATAGTCGTGGGACCGGGGCGTAAGACAATGCAGCTCGAAACGGACCCACGCCGAGGATAAACACGTTTTATTCGGGGTATTATTGTTTTTTTTTTTTCTCCAGGACGACGGTGAATTGCGAGAGCGCTTTAGACAATAAATTGCTTAGCATAGAGGAGAGATAAAGAGCGTCAGCGAGAGGAATTATCTTTCGGGTTGTGTCGCTGCTAATAAAGAAAGGAGCGGATCTGTGGGGACTATACTGTACATACTGCGTCCGCCCCGCCAGGCGGCAGAGCAGGAGTCTGCGCGTTTATTTGGTAAAGCAACTAAATATTTCTTGATAATCTTTGATAGCTTGAGGATGCGTCTGGTACCGGGACAGACGTTGTTTCTTCTGGCGCTGTGTAGCATCGGCAACATTGACGTTGCGTCCTCAGCATCCCGTAAGTATGTGTCAGACGCGAGAGAGAACCAGAGGTAAAGTGCATGTTTAGTTTTGGCCGTGTACCAAGGGCGTGCAGTAGGGTGGACAAGGCTTTACGTTTACTGTAATGCAGAAACAGATTGTCGTCACACTTATCAGTCATGCGAACAATAACCTATAAAATCATTGTATTGTGTTTGGTGTTGTTTGGCGTCATTGTGTTAAAGAGAGAGATGTAAAGTAGTTAAGACTAGAGAAATACCAACCAATATAAACAAATAGGCCATTATCTATTTTAATATGCTCTGCGAAACTAGTCCAGTGAAAAGCGTGTTAACTCCCATTATACAGACCACCTCAACCTCATACTGTCTTTATGTATTGGCACAAAGTAGCATGCTGACTTCTGTATGCAAGTCTTTTCAAGCATGATGTCCTCAGACTATAGATGTATGTTTACTCCAAATATGCTGTCAACTCTTGCATCCAGCGATCCACATCCAGATGTCTCTCCATGTTGATTCTGACTTGCATGCATTTTTTCAACTAAACACCACCGATGACCAAACTCTAGTTAACTGCTGAATTTTGTCATGAATGTCAAGAAGACGTTACAGATTCTGCACTGAACGATTTTGTCAGCGCTAACATTTCCCTGTCAGCTGCCTGATATAGTGTATATGTGTATATATAAGGTATATTAACTAATGAGACGTATGACAATTTTGCAATCTGATAATTTAGTAAATGCTTTTGTCCAAAGCGATGTACAGTGAGAACAAAGACAAGTGAATGTATATCTAATATAGAATCTTAAAGTAGCCCACACAGATGAGCATGAGCTCAAGCGTATAGTGGTGGTGGTGAGAAGCTTCTTGTACACTTTAGTTTGACACTTTCTTGATCCTGCAGACCACACACCTGCTCATTGGAGGACTGTCCACAGACAGGTGCACAGGTCAGAGTGCAAGGCTGGCTTTCTGGAAGGGCACAACATAATGAATACACATTAATACAATAACCTCTTATAAAATAACTAACACTAATTTATGTTGACATGACCTCAGTTTCTCTGTAGTTACAGCTCAAAACGATGATTCCTTCTTGAAATTCTGAGTAGGATGACTACTCAAAAATGTTAAAGGCACATTGTACATAGCTAACATTAACTGCACATCACTGTATGAGCCAGGGCTGTGTAGAAGTAACCTGACATGCTAAGGACAGGCACAATTGTTAATTGTACATTGGATGAACCTTCTGGTAGTTTTTGCTGTCAGGAAACATAAACCACGCCCCTATAGCTATCAATATGTCGCTGATTGGTAAGTTCAGTTGCTACTCGGACACATTCTCAATGATTTCTAGGCTTTCCAGACTGATTCTCAGGGTGAAATTAAACTGAAGCTCACGAGATCATCCTGATCTCTCCTAGGCTGTTTTGAAGTACTGGATTCTTTTTCCAACACGCACAGAGAGCGTTACGCTAGCAAAATGCAAGGATATACTTTGTGAATTTGACAAGTGTATTAGCTACATTTAGCTTAAAATAGCGGACTATACCTTTAGTCTGATAGGAGGATAAAAATAGCTAATGAATGGCCCTGGAGGTGTGGTCTGGGTCTGCAGTGAAGTTTATATCACCTATCTGAACTGGTTGTTCTATTGAGTCAGAAACATAATCTTGGTTTGTTATTTTACCTTGTAGAATATGCAGATAAATAATAAACAAATAATACATATTAAGTTGTGTAAATAAGATATCTATTCTAAATGCACATCTATATAATAGAACTGGTCATCAGAATAATAATGTGATCGGGACATGCAGTAGGCTAGCTGTCATATAACCTGACTTATGTAATAATAAACATCTAATAGAATCCAGGAAAAATAACACCATATCCCAGTCCCAGTCGATCAATGGCACTTCAAGGCCTACATATTACTACTTGGAAATGCTGCTGACGTTTATCAAGTATGACTTGTAATGTGGCAGTAGGGAAACGATATGTAGTATATGTATAGATATATATATATATATATATATTTATACATATACTATATATAGATATTGCGCGTGTCTGTAGCAAATTCAAATCTGATTAGCTGGAATTGTGTGTAATAAAATCAATATGAAATGTAGGCTGTCATCGCCAAGCTGTCCCTGACCCCAGATGGGCCCACTGGCTGAACATGGAGATACCATCTCTCCTCTGGAGGGTATATGGGCTGCTGTTTTGTTATGCTAATGCTGCGCTCATTATAGCACCGAAGACCTGCTATTGTGATTTCCCTCCCCATGTGACGCGCGCGCGCTCACACACGCACACCTCTCTCTATCACACGCACGCACGCACACACATACACACAGAGAGCTGTGACCTTCCCCCAATTTATAAGCGCCTCCCTTTGTCCAACCTTCCACTGGACGGGCTCTGAACAAAGAACAATATGTACGCACACACTGTGTATAATAAATGAATAGAATGGCATTAGTGTTACAATATATGTCACTTAATTAGCATTAACATGAACTATGGGGAATGAGCCCATTTGTGTCTCCTCTTAAGCACATTCAAAATAAGAACATTTCATAATGCTTAACATCTTTGGAAGCCAATTTAAACCCTAAATATACAAAATAATCATGTCTAACTGACAAATACTCTAAAGAAGGACACACACGTGTTCTCTGCGATTCATTATAGAAGAGTGGACAAGCTACCCGTGTGCGTGTGTGTGTGTGTGTGTGGCAGAGAGTAAGAGCCAATAAGAACCAAGTCCCATCTGTTTCCAATTAAGCACCTTATATCAATAAATAAACCTATAAACTCTATAACCTCAATGAAACCAGCAGCTTGTGCAATAGAATAGGATGTGTACAGTATGTGAATAGAATAAACAATGGCATTAAATAAATTAATTATGACATCATCACATAGACACTATGACATCAAACATACACTGTAAACTACAAAGAGTTTATGTACCGTCTGTGGCCGCCAAGCAGCTCCATGACCTCTTCCCTGTAAACCTCGCCCGTCTAGCAGCATCCGACTTGCTACCAGCCGCAGCCCAAGCGCTCAGTCCCACTACACACTGATTGTCATTGCGCGCTCCTGTCTTTGCCCGTGGACGTCACCTGCATTGTACCGTAGACTTACAGTCTTCCGTTTTCCACTTTTACTCACAATGTACCGTACACTTGACGTAAAACTCATCACAGAAATCAAATTACATCACGGCCCAAAATGTTATAAATACTGGTAGTATTTGTTTGGGCATTTGTGAGGGTGACTGTCGGTGATTGTCGCTTTACTGATGTGTGTTACTTTTTGTGTTACCGTTGTGTGTTAATTAAACCCTAGCGCGTCTGTTTTGTCTGCACCTGAACTCACCCCTACTCTAACTCTAAATGAAAATAAAACAGATTCTAATCTGTGGACAAGGTCACTTGGTGGGTGATCCTTTAGTTACCCTAGGCCCTCTATAGTCGATCATCTGTTAAGAGCCTTGGTGTTATCTTTGACAGCTCCTTTAAAATAGATAGACAAATTAGCTCGGTAGTGAAATCATATTTTTTCATTTAAGACTTCTAGGTTCAAAGGTCAAAGTTGTTCATGCATTTATCACGTCTCGGCTAGACTACTGCAAGTCTTTGTACTTGAAGATAGATCCTCTAAAGCGACTCCCAAATAGTACAAAATGCCGCTGCTCGCCTTTTAACGGGCACAAGAAAACGGGAGCACATAACTCCCATCTTAGCATCCCTTCCCTTCCCTTCCCTCCCCGTAAGGTACAGGATAGATTTAAAGATTTTATTACGTCTTCTAGACATTGAATGGATTGGCCCCCCTTTATCTGTCTGAGCTGTTACATCGTCATTCCTCAGCAACATCACTAAGGTCTACCTACCACCCAGTTCCTCCTGGATGTCCCTAGAGCCAGGCTTACAACCAGAGGTGACAAAGCATTTCTGGTGGGTTCCCCAATTTTATGGAATGGTCTACCATTGCACATTCGAGATGCACAGACCAACTTCTACTTTCAAGTTGTTGATTAAAACTCACATTTTTAATCTGGTTTAGTCCTAATTGAGCTTGGCTTCTGATGTGTCTAAAGGTCCTGTCTGTACGTTATTTGTTTTTATGAATTTCCATTGTGTAAATCTGTGCCTTTATGGTTGTTATTTCTTCTCCTGTAAAGCACTTTGTTCGACTATGGTTGTTTTAAATGTTCTATATAAATGAATTTGACATCGGCATGGCTGATAGCGTGGCCGGGGTAGGTTAGACATGGCTGATGGCCTGGCCGGGGTAGGTTAGACACTGCTGATGGCCTGGCCGGGGTAGGTTAGACACTGCCGATGGCCTGGCCGGGGTAGGTTAGACACTGCTGATGGCCTGGCCGGGGTAGGTTAGACACTGCCGATGGCCTGGCCGGGGTAGGTTAGACACTGCCGATGGCCTGGCCGGGGTAGGTTAGACAAGGCTGATGCTTGACAGTAGACCCACGTTTGGATATTAATTTAATTGTCAATGTGCTGAACGTGTGCAGTGCATGCAAGCTAAGTGCTCATATCGCTGACTCAACAGCTGAGCTTTCTCCCTGTGTGTCTGTCCCATTCTTAATATAGTTCTATGGTCTGTCCACAGGTAAGTGTGAGGAAAGCCTGGCCACTCCCCTGGCCTACAGCTCCTTCAGCAGCTCCTCGGCCCTGGCCTCAGGCTACGGGGCAGGCTATGCCAAGCTCAGCCGGAGAGTAGGTACGGATCTGTGGGGCCAGCAACTACACTGTGCACGCTACGACAAGAAGCAAATATGTTTTTCTGACTGACTATATATCCAAATAGTTTTATTATATAAAGTTCAAGAAGTTTTCAAAACAACTTTTCAAACAATTCATTTTACTTGGGTCAGCATAATACTATACAGTAATTTACCATCACAACAGTTTCATAAAATAACTTATTGTTGCTAATTGTAGACAGAAAGACAAATTAAACTATGGTTATCATTCAATGTGGAATATCATACAATTATGATATTATTATTATTATTATTATTATTATTATTGTTTATTATTATCTTCAGGTGCTGGGGGCTGGTCGCCCATGGATACAGACCGCTACCAGTGGCTGCAGGTGGACCTGGGCTCCAGAAAGCAGGTGGTTGCTGTGGCTACACAGGGTCGCTACGGCAGCTCTGATTGGACAAGCCAATACCGCCTGCTCTTCAGCGACACAGGGAGGAACTGGAGGCCTTACCTCCAGGACGGGAACATCTGGGTACGGACGCCTCAGGCTAAAATATTAAGTGCTAGCATAGCCTCAGGCTAACGTGTGAAGCAGCTAGCATCTGGGAACTGTAGCATCACGCTAACATGTTGAGATGCTAGCATCTGGGTACTGTAGCATCACGCTAACATGTTGAGTGTTAGCATTTGGGTACTGTAGCATCACACTAGCATGTCGAATGTTAGCATTTGGGTACTGTAGCATCACGCTAGCATGCTGAGTGTTAGCATTTGGGTACTGTAGCATCACACTAACATGTTGTGTTAGCATCTGGGTACTGTAGCATCACGCTAACATGTTGAGTGTTAGCATCTGGGTACTGTAGCATCACGCTAACATGTTGAGATGCTAGCAGTAGTAGTAGTAGTAATATTACTGTTATTGTTTTGTTATTCTTTTTTTATTTTGAATTATTATTAGTAATAATTGTATTACTTTTATTATTATTATTAATATTATTATTATTATTATTAGTAATAATTGTATTACTGTTATTATAATTATTATTTTTAGTGTTATTATTATTGCTATTGTTATTATAAGCACAGTAATGGGGTCAGTTATCCAGGAAAGGGGGGGTATCTCTCATTAGCAATATGCGTAACCACAGCGGTGTTGTTTGCCGGTTGCTAGGTGTTTCCGGGGAACACCAACAGCGAGGGCGTGACGCGCCACGAGCTGCAGCACGCCATCTTGGCTCGCTACGTCCGCTTCACGCCACTGGAGTGGAGCAGGGGGGGCCGCATCGGGCTCCGGGTGGAGGTGTACGGCTGCCCCTACTGTGAGTGTACGCCCATAGATGGTGCTGTAAGTGTACGCCCATATATGGTGCTGTGAGTATACGCCCATATATGGTGCTGAGTATACGCCCATATATGGTGTCCTACTGTGAGTATGAAACCCTGCTAACTCATCACCAAGTGTCGAGGTGTCCCTGAGCAAGGCACCTAACTGCCCCCGGTGGCCAGGTGGCGACTTGCATGGCAGCAATCACCAGTGGTGTGTGTGTTTGTGTGTGTGTGTGCGTGGGTGAATGTGAGGCTATACTGTACAGTGCTCTTACCAGTTAACATGGTGTATAATGTTGTACCTATCCTAGCTACTGGGCAAGGTTTCCTAACCAGTGTGTTTGGCCTGGCTGTACTGGGCAGGGGCGGACGTGATCAGCTTTGATGGCCAAGGCACCATCTCGTACCGCTTCAGGACCAAGAAGGTGAAGATGGTGAAGGATGTGATCGCCCTCAAGTTCAGGACGGCGGCGGCAGAAGGAGTGCTGCTGCACGGGGAGGGGCAGCAGGGGGACTACATCTCCCTGGAGCTACGCAGGGCGCGGCTGCTGCTCAGCATCAACCTGGGTAATGTAGTTCTGTTTGAGAAAATCACTAAATTTTGGTAATAATAATAATACACTTTGTTTGTTTTGCTATAGGCAAAGCAGGATGCTGACAGGGGTGTCGTCTGTTTCAACGTTTAATGCAGCTCTCGGACTGTTTGGGGTTGTACAAATAACCTTGACTTGACCCTTGAGGTCTCACAGTCTGTGTTGCGTCGTGTGCCGTTGCTAGGCAGCAACCAGTACGGCTCCATCCAAGGCCACACCTCGGCGACCAGTGGCAGCCTCCTGGATGACGACCACTGGCACTCTGTGGTCGTGGAGCGCTACAAGAGGAACGTCACCTTCACCCTGGACCACCACACACAGCAGTTCAGGACCAACGGGGAGTTCGACCACCTGGACCTGGATTATGAGGTGAGACAGTAGGGACCATGGTGTGGCAGAGGAGTGGATGTTGTTGACCGTCAGTGTTGCATACGAGTTTGGCGGCAACATTTATGATAGCTGCATATATGTTAAAGCTGTACCAGTGGTCGTATAGGTCTTTGAATAGACTTGCACTATTCTTCAACAACCTTATGACAAATTAGCTTTAACGTAAGGCTTTGTTTCTTTCACGACGTTGTGTTAAAGATGTACAGATGTTTCTTAAAAGACAAATGTAAAGAGATTTGAATGTATTGCAGTTGTTAAACGCAATGGACTGCTCTTAAAGGTATAGTCAGCTATTGCAAGCGAATTGTAAGATAATACACTTTTTGTCAGCAAGCTGCCTTATTAGCGGTGCTATTTGGGTGGTTGACACATCTCGCCCACATTTAGTCAAATTCAGAGCCTGTCTCATCGATGACTGATAGCTGTGCGTTCTGTGTGCGGACCACTAGCTGTTTGTTCTGTGTGTGTGCTGAAAACATAATCAGGTGTTGCTACACAATCCTGACTCTAAATGAGAACATAAAGTGGTGCAGACCGCACCACACAACACTATCCCAGGCTTGGCAATGCCTGTCCAATGTAAGGGGGCGGAGCTTTGAGGGGAGCACCCTATGGTGTTTTGGTTTTTATCTAGAATCACTAAACTATTCAGGTTCAGGTTGTATCTGTGTCTAATTCTTGCCTATCCAATACGCACACCACAGTAATAACGTTCTATTCTGACACAGATTAGTTTCGGAGGTGTGCAGGCATCGGCGAGGCCAAGCTCAGGAGGACGGCAGAACTTTGTGGGGTGCATGGAGGGAATCATGTACAATGGAAATAACATCACCAACCTGGTCCGCCGCAAGAAAGTCGACACATCCAGCTTTGTAAGACTAAGTACTCGTGTCTGTCGGTACTTGTGTTTGTCTATCTTTGTAGACTGACATGTCTTCAATTGTATGTTTACTACTCTCTTAATAATATAATAGGTATGTTGTGGCAAATGCAGCAATCAAAAACATGGTTCAGTCTAAACAGCAACAGTGCCATCCTACAATATAGACCCACAGTGTAAAACAAACTCAAAATGATCATTTAATGCAATTCTGCTTGTAGGGTCTTTAAAGGGACAATCCGACTATTGTGGCAGAACAAGCAGAAACACTGTTTAACATATTGAACCATTTGGTTTGCTGGCACTGAGAAGAATACTGAACCAGCAGACGACGCAGTAGAAATGTGTTTTGAGAAAGAAGGAGTTGGGGCTGTATCAAACATGTGAAATCCCTACAAACATAAAAATATTAACAATCTCTAAAGTCTCCTATAGCATGTTGTTTCTTATGAAGAGTTAGAGAGCTCTGAAGTGGCCCATAAATAATCCCACTCCCAGCTCGCAGTAGCATGTGAAGCAGAAAGCCCTATGGATCTGCTTGCTGAGGTATTGATTCCAGGGCTGCTTTTGGAGTCAGACAGCTAATGGATTTTAACCAGCATTAGCAAGCTTGCTCTGCTAGCCTTCAACGCTACATCTGCTAGCTTCCTGGGGTTGTGTTTGCAGAGGCTTTCAGCTCTTCTTGCCGCAAGACATAGAGGTTGTTTTACAAGGTGACAGGTTAGGAACATCTGTGTGGGTAGGTCAGACTCAGATTATCAGGGTTGTCTTGGCGTGTGCCACCCACTATTATGTCCTGTCGCATGCTAGCATGACAAAATAATATATGGACTCACACATCTAACGCCCAAAAATACAGCTGTTTTGGTCAATCTTTGTCAGTCTCACCGATTCTCACACCAAGTTTCCAGCTCTGAGATTACAAACTGCCTTATGAGCACTTACAGTTATATAGCATTCAACAAACTTGCTGACCAAAGTAATACATCTCAGAGTGAAGTGAAGTGCATTAATCAAAGAACCACGTGCGGGAGCTATTTAATCATAATATGCAATAACATTCTGCTTTGTACTGGCATACTCCTGGAATTAAACAACATTTTTATAGTTTCAGGTACCAAACAGATCTTAAACATACATGGGAACTGGGAAATAAAATACCGTCCACGCGGGTGGAATATATTCATATTCAGGCCAACTGCCTTTAATTACGATCCAGTGCTACGCCTGGCTACTGTCGAAAATTAATTTTCAAGATGTTACATCTACAAATATACAAGTAACAATGACAAAATAGGCATTTCATTATAAATTGATATGATTCAGGTTCTTATAGAGGAAGTACTCAAATATGACCAATTACAAACGGGCTGTGTCTAATGTGCATTAACAATACTGCATATTATTGTTATGAACTATTGTATTTTAAATATTAATTTAGAAACCAATAATATATTCGGAGTCAGTAACATTACAATTCCCGGTTCTTTGTAACATTATTTGGTTCCCACACTATTCTCTCCTTAGATTAAAACAAGCCTGTAGACTACATTATGTTGGTGCACCATAGTTTCACTAACACCGTACAGTGTTAAGAACAAGGTGCAAAACTTTAAAAATATGGTTAGATATTTTTTTAAATTCTATATCAAAGACTTCCAGGCTAAATGTGTTATTATATCAGAAGGCTATAGCCTAAGGTTAAATGTAAGATATGGTAGGTTTTATATAATGCTTTTTTTGTTGGTGTGTAGCTATTTGGATACTTAACATGGATAAGAAAATCGTCAAATTGTTTGTTATTGTGATTGTTAGCCTTAACTAGTTTATAAAGGTTATGCAAAATAGGAGCCTGACCATCACAAGTAATCAATATGCAAGCATGTAACGTTTATATTTTAGCCTATTTTTAGTGCTTATAGTGCCCATAAGCAAACAAATGGCATTTGACATTGTATATGTTCATCTGTGGTCACCATCACAAATCTCTGTGCCACCCCAGTAAAAATGTCGTAGACACGCCCCTGACCAGAGACTGATGCACACTTAGGAAAATTATGAAATGGCAAATTTTTGGCAGAAACATATCCCACCCCTCTATTTGCCTCCCGTTCACTTCCGTTCTGTGCGAGCGAAGGAGCAAATAAAACCTTTGCTTCCTGCGGCGATGCAAAATCGCATCTCCACTTCGTCTAACGTTCAACTCAGCTGAACTTTGACCGCTTAATTCGCAGCCTGGACCAACAAAAAGTGTGTGGTTGACTCCACGCAGCTGCAGTTGGCTTTACTCTTCTTAGCGAGGCTGGATGGAATGGAGTTTGGTGTCTAAATATAGAAATGCGTCTAACCAGCCCATATTGTACAGTGTTCCTCATGATGACTGCAAACTGCCTCTACACATTATGATCATGGCTTATGGTTATGGCTCTCTCCGTATTTATTTAGACAGGGCCTTCCTAATTACTGCCCATGGGCGTTTCAAAGATGGCTGCCGAGATGCCAGACTTGCCTATAAGGACTCGGCTGTAACAGTACCAAGTCTCAGTGCAGCAGCGTCTGATAACTGACCTGACTGTACTCTACGCCCCCCCCCCCTCCTCCCGTCACCCTGACAGCGTAACCTAACCTTCTCGTGCGCTGAGTCGCCCTCCTTCCCGGTGTTCTTCAATGGCTCGTCCTTCCTGCGTCTGCCAGGCCAGGGCGACAGTGACACGCTGTCCGTCAGCCTGGCCTTCCGCACATGGAACCCCAGTGGCCTGCTGGCCTTCACCGCGCTGGCGGACGGCGTGGTGGAGGTGGGCCTGGCTGACGGCAAGGTGACCGTCTACATTAACGTGGCCCAGAGGAAGAACACGCGCATCGACATCTCCTCAGGTGAACCACTCACTCTTTGGTTTTTGGTCTGGTGTGGTTTAGTTCAGTTCAGGTTGTCCCCGTGTCGATTGTCTCTCACCTCCGACAGTGCGGACCAGTCTGTATTCTAGGAGGATCTACTGGAGTGGTTTAGGGTTGATGTTAGCCTGTGATAGACATGATAGACAGATGGTTCATCAAATCACCTGCCAAATATCTAGGATGACCCAAAGTCAGGTTTGGTCGTTACACCCCACAAACCCATCATGTTGGGAATCAATAAATGACCATTTATAAGTACCAGTGGATACAGAAGTCTTGTGTACAGTTTGTGGTATTGTAACAGTACCGAATATTGTAACATTTCAGGATATGGATAAGGGTTTTATAATTTTTTTGTTGGACATTTTGAGAGGAATATTAAAAGCAGTTTGTTGTTTAAAACAACTGAGTGCCATGGAGCGTTTGTGCCTGGCATTGAAGAAGCTACCTACTCAACTAACTGCTAAATGTTAAGCAAACTGCTAAACTAACCGCTGTGTTCACATCTAAGCTAACCGCTATGCTAACAGCAAAGCTAACGGCTAACCCCTCCTCCCCTCACTAGGGTCAGGGTTGAATGACGGCCAGTGGCACAGTGTGCACCTGAATGCCCTGGAGAACTACGCCATGCTGACCATCAACGGCGACGAGGCCTCCACCGTCAGGACGGCCATCCCTATCCAGATCAGGACCGGGGGAACCTACTACTTTGGAGGTAGGGAAGCGTGCTCCTCGTTCACTTTACAGGGAACCATCGTCTTTTAAGGGTGCTCTATACCAACCTCTCTCAATCCTGGGCTTGGGGGACCCCTGCCTGGTTTAGATGTCTCCCTGCTCCAACATGCTTGACTCACATTAATGGATCGTTATCAATCTCCACAGAAGCCTGATAACTCAACACGTTCTCATTCCCGACTCAAATATTGAGTTTATTTAATCTGGGGAGCCGTACATTGAAACTGTTTGTAAATGGCAGTTGATTGGATGAACCATCTGGGCATTTTTGCTGTCCGCAAACCTAAACCACACCCGTGTAGCTATCAATATGACGCTGATTGGAAAGTTCAGTTGCTACTCGGACACATTTAAAATTATTCCTAGGCTTTCCAGACTGATTCTCACAGCGAAATACAACTGGAGCGCTAGGCTAGTTCTGTCCCTGCAATCCTGTAAATGGCCATTAGTGTGATGACGCTGAAGTCAAGAGTGTGTTTCTGAATGGCGGTAGAGCTATATGAAGTACTCGTTTCATAGTGGCAAACAGAAGCATGTTCATCATGTCACACCAACACGATGGTCTGACACAAGCCCCTCCCCCACCGCCCACCCAGGCTATTTCCTGCGTACCAACACCCCTCCCCTGCAGCAAGCATTCCAGGGTTGCATGCAGATGATCCACGTGGACGACCAGCTAGCTGACCTCAGGGCCGTTGAGCAAGGCATCATGGGGACCTTTGAAAACATCAGCCTGGATATGTGCGCCATCGTAGACAGGTGTGGTACCAGCACAGTCGCTTCACAGTGAACATACTGACTGTCTTTTTGCAGTTATATGTCTCTATGGTGACATGGTGCGTTTCTATAAAAGTAAGGGTTAGGTTATGCTGCTTATTTTATTTTTGCCCTATCCCCTTCCCTTGCTAGGCCTTTGTTGTAAGTAATAATTTGTTCTTAAATAATTTTGCCTAGAAAATTAAAATAAAATCAAATAAAAAAAGTTTGGTTGTAAAATGAAAGTGCTTTATATACAGTAGTTTTGTTTACTTACTTTTATGTAAAATTGTGTCTAATATATATTTCCATTGTGATGTGAACCAGATGTGTTCCTAACCACTGTGAGCATGGCGGACGTTGTTCTCAGACGTGGGATGCATTCAGCTGCAGCTGCAATGGTACAGGCTACACTGGAGCCACATGCCATACCTGTGAGTAGAGACACACATGACTTACCTGTTAGTAGATACATGACCCACTTAGAGACATGGCACACTTACCTGTGAGTAGAGACCCACATTACTTACCTGTTAGTAGATACATGACCCACTTAGAGACATGGCCCGCTTACCTGTGAGTAGAGACCCACATGACTTACCTGTTAGTAGATACATGACCCACTTAGAGACATGGTCCACTTACCTGTGAGTAGATACATGAACCACTTAGAGAGATGGCCCACATACCTGTTAGTAGATACAAGACCCACTTAGAGACATGGCCCACATACCTGTGATACGATGGAGATAAAACCATGTTTTTCTTTTGGTCCTGAACCCATAGTTTACTAACAGACCAGGGGGTCAACATGTTCTCATTCCCAACTCGTCTAATAATAATAATAATAATAATAATAATAAAATAATAAAATAAATAAATAAATAAATAATCAATATACAATCGAGACATGTTAAAATGTATTTACCTGAAATCATAAAATTAAATGGTTTCAGTTATATTTCGGTATAGGCTATATGTAGCCTATGATTTCAACTAATTACATTTTAACATGTCTCGATTGTATATTGATTATTTATCTACAACCAGGAGGTAATTCTTGCGCTGAGATTGCATGCCCATATAGCTAAAAATAAATCTGTGTTAACTCCGTAGCCTTGCTGTAACAGTCAATGACCGCCAAAGGCTTTCTAACGCATCGAAAATTGACGAGTTGAGTTGGATTTGGAACGTGTTGAGGAGGTTGTGTTTTCCCACGGGGAACTATAAAACACTAGAGAAGAAAAAAGACTCAATATTATGATACACCTGCACAACTAATATTTCTGTGCATCTTGCAAGTGTAATATTTGTGTGTGCCATTGTGAGTGGACAATTTACTGTAAGCATGCGAAATGTAAAAACGTGCTGGTTTATGTTTTACAGCTTGCGTTTTTGCGTGATTTAGTGTGTTTGTGTGCTCTAGTGTGTTTGTGTGTGCTCTAGTGTGTTTATGTGTGCTCTAATGTGTTTATTTGGCTCTAGTGTGTTTATGTGGCTCTAGTGTGTTTGTGTGCTCTAGTGTGTTTATGTGCTTTTGCGTGCTCTAGTGTGTTTATGTGTGCTCTAGTGTGTTTATGTGCTTTTGCGTGCTCTAGTGTGTTTATGTGTGCTCTAGTGTGTTTGTGTACTTTTGTGTGCTCTAGTGTGTTTATATGTGCTCTAGTGTGTTTGTGTGCTCTAGTGTGTTTGTGTACTTTTGTGTGCTCTAGTGTGTTTGTGCGTGCTCTAGTGTGTTTATGCATGCTCTAGTGTATTTATATGTGCTCTAGTGTGTTTATATGTGCTCTAGTGTGTTTATGCGTGCTTTAGTGTATTTATATGTGCTCTAGTGTGTTTATGCGTGCTCTAGTGTGTTTATATGTGCTCTAGTGTGTTTATGTGTGCTCTAGTGTATTTATATGTGCTCTAGGGTGTTTATGCGTGCTCTAGTGTGTTTGTGTGTGCTCTGGTGTGTTTATGTGCTGTACTCTAGTGTGTATTTGTGCTGTGCTCTAGTGTGTTTATGTGCTGTGCTCTAGAGTGTTTTGCATGCTCTAGTTTCGCCATTAATGTGATGCCATACTGTTGTGTGTTGCAGCTGTGTTTGAGCGGTGTTGTGAGGAGTATAAGCATCTTGGGAGGAGCTCTGGCCACTACGGGATTGACCCAGACGGCAGTGGCCCCATGGGCCCTTTCAGGGTGTTCTGTGACATGACGGGTAACGGGACACTTCAAATATCACTTTCTCCAGCGCTTGATTACAGTAATGTGCCCACCAGTTTTGACTGCCCTCTGTTTGTAAGTATGGATACCTAGTCTTATACTTATAATATAATGCATTGTGTCAGGGCGTTGGATAGAGCACAAACACAGAGAAACTGAATATTTTGGAATATTTATCACACACACACACTGTAGTATCACGAGCACACTTGTACACGGTTAAAAAACAAAAGGCAATGTCCTTTAAAGCAATAACGAGCCAGTCCACACCCCTCCTGACACATAACAAACATATGGTCTACATCCACTGCAGCTACAAATTAATTATTTATTGTTGAAGTTGAAGAGTGATATGTAGAGAATATAGTCCAAAGAATGGGGTCTGGCGATTCCTTCAAATGATCAACTGAACCGCAGCAGGCAGCCAACAACAACAGTGCTATAGCTAATAATATTCATGTGGTGTTTATTGTCATCCCTCCACATGCAGAGTATTTGCCGTTACCATAGTACCATTTCTCACAATGCAAGCTGCTAACACACAATATGACAACATGTGTCACGAGATACCAGTGGCTAGATGGGACCAGTGAGACCAGTGGCTAGATGGGACCAGTGACTAGATGAGAATGTGTGTGTGGTTACAGAGGAGGGGTGTCACAATGTGTGTGTGTGTGTGTGTGTGTGGTTACAGAGGAGGTGGGAGGAGGTGGGTCACAATATGTGTGTGTGTGTGTGTGTGTGTGTGTGTGTGGGGTTACAGAGGAGGTGGATTCACTATGTGTGTGTGTGTGTGTGTGTGTGGGGTTACAGAGGAGGTGGATTCACTATGTGTGTGTGTGTGTTTACAGAGGAGGTGGATTCACTATGTGTGTGAGTGTGTGTGGGTAAAGAGTAGGTGTA